>MCJB01038104.1:0-31981 GCA_002018475.1 Nicotiana obtusifolia
ATTATAAAGCTCGCAAAAGCGAGGTTATGATTACAGTTATGATATGCTTATGAGCCCAAGGAGGCATATGTGTGTGTGATTGTATGTGATAACAATAATTGTAATGATGAATATGAAGCCCACGGAGGCATGATTATTGTTTGTGGTCCTATAAGGACGTATGCACGATGATTGTATAAATAGAATGACTATGTGATGTATATGTTTGAAATGATATACTTAAAGGTAAGAAGCCCACAGCAAAGCAGGTAAACTAAAAAGATGAATACTTAATGCATTTGATATAATGAACATGTATGAAACTAATAGGCTTACGAGAATGGAATATGTCTTAAATCTCTGAAATGATGGAAATGAGTTCCATGATGAATATGTTAAAGGTATGCTACCCTCAGTGGTAAATCCCAACATTATGAGTTGTATACTCCCATTGTATTGCTTATGTTATTGCTTTCAGTTATATATTCCTATCTTACATACTCAGTGCATATTCCGTACTGACGTCCTTTGTTTGTGGACGCTGCATATCGTGCTGCAGGTCCAAATAGATTAACAGGTGAAGCTCTTCCTCCACAGTAGGCTACCATATCAGTCCAGCAGAAATAGCAAGATTCATCTTTCGGACTTGCTATACTTGGGTATGTTTTTGTATAGATGTTTTGGGTATGTCGGGGTCCTGTTCCGACTAAGTATTTTGTATGTACTCCATAGAGGCTCATTAGACAAGATGTCAGTGTATGTATAAACTAGAGTTGGGCTATGTGTAATTATGTCGCCTTGTTGGCATCTTATGTACCTCGTTGCATGGTTTTGTGTATAGCCCAGTGGGTTATGTTGTGGGTGGATGTATATTTATGATATGGTATGTTGTGTGACAGGTTAATGTCATTATAGTTAACAGGTATAATGTTATTATCGCCGTCCAGGTAAGTACGATACACCTTATGAATAATAAGGGTAGTTATGTACAGGGTTCGCCGGTACTCTGCAAGCAGGGTCCGGTGCCCGGTCGCGGGCCCCCTAGGTTAAGTCGCGACAGGCGCCCACCGTGGGGTTAAGTATAATAGTGAACGTTTGATATAATTTTCTATCACACAGACTATTTTACACTTGTTCTTTGCAGAATACTTTTTCAGGTTACAATACAATCATGTCGCAATATGTCTTGGACCAGGTGACACCGAGTATATTTTAAGAGAAATACACGAGGGCACGTGCGGGAATCACTCCGGCTCCGAATGCTTGGTTCGAAAAATAATTCGAGCCGGCTACTACTAGATCGATATGGAGAAAGATACAAAGGAGTTCGTTCACAAGTGCAACGAGTGCCAAAGGCACGCACCGATGATCCGCCAACCCGGGGAGACACTGCATTTGGTCCTATCGCCATGGCCATTCATGAAATGGGGGACGGACATCGTCGGCCCTCTCCCTTGTTCGCCAGGTAAAGCTCAATTTATTCTTTTTATGACTGACTACTTCTCCAAATGGGTTGAAGCGCAGGCATACGAAAAAGCTAGAGAAAAGGAAGTGATCGACTTCATCTGGGACCACATCATATGACGATTTGGGATGCCATCAGAGATCGTGTACGATAATGGCAAGCAATTCATTGGCATCAAAGTGACGAAGTTGTTCAAAGAGAACAAGATCAAGAGGATCATGTCGATGCCCTATCACCCCAGCGGCAACGGACAAGCTGAATCGACCAACAAAACCATAATTCGAAACTTGAAGAAAAGGTTAACCGACGCAAAGGGAAAATGGAGAGAAATACTGCCCGAAGTTCTATAGGCGTATCGCACAACCAAGAAAACCAGCATCGGGGCCACTCCTTTCTCTCTAGTATACGGTGTTGAAGCGTTAATACTAGTCGAAGTAGGCGAACCGAGTATCAGGTTCTGATACGCAATCGAAAAATCGAATCGAGAAGCTATGGACATCAATCTAGAATTATTGGATGAAAGAAGGGAAGCATCCCTTGTTTGAATGGCGGCCCAAAAACAAAAGATCGAAAGGTACTACAACCGGAGAGCCCATCTTCGACACTTCAACATCGGAGACCAGGTGCTCAGAAGAATCACACTCAATACTCGAGATCCGAACGAAGGGAAGTTAGGACCGAACTAGGAAGGGCCCTACACTATCTTGAAGGTCACCAGAAAGGGATCTTACAAGCTTGGAACCATGGATGGCAAACAGCTGCCAAACAATTGGAACATAAGCCACCTGAAACGATATTATTGTTGAGGTATGAAATTTCATTCTTCATTTGCTTGTTTTATGTTACTAACATCTGCAGGTATTGAGTGAAGTAATCTCAAGCCAGGAAGCACAGGACATTAGGACTAGAAGCACGCGTTGCACTCTTTTTCTCTTCGACCGGTTTTGTCCCAAATTGGGTTTTACGGCAAGATTTTTGATGAGGCAACCGAGAATCGTGCTAACTTAGATCGGTCTCTTATCGAAAAAAATAATATTTGGTGCACAAATTCGATCGACCTTGAATATCAGAAGATTGCTTATCTACTTCGATTCATTGCTTAGCTACTTCAATTCGAGGGAACTTCTCATAGATCATTAGGAATCAATGTAAGGGTCAAACGGTCGAAAGTACTGTGCCCAAGTAGATTGATCTACCCCCTAAGAAAAATTGTACAAGCACCAGAATGCTAGTAAAAGTTCTTTGACACCGATATCTTGTCTCTGAGCCTAAGGGCCACTTCGATTTTATTACACAATCGAAAACTAACATTGCTCAGAACTTCGCGCGGAAATCGAAGGGGAGTAAGACCTGTTAAGGTAAAACCCCAATTTATAAAAGTCTAAGGCCGAATCAAGTTAAACTCGAGGAAGAATTAAACTTGCTAAGGCAGAATCCCGATTCTTTAAAAAGGCTAAGGCCAAATCGAGTCAGTAGAACATCAAAAGGGAACAAGATCTGCTAAGGTAGAGCCCCGATTTCTTAATAGGCCAACGCCACGTCGAGCTAATGAAATTCAAAAGGAAATAAGACCTATTAAGGCGAACCTCGGATCCCTTTCAAGGCTTAGGCCTTACCCAATCAGCCATGGAAAGGGAAGATCTGCCAAGAAATAGGCTAAGTCTTAACAAAGCCTGAAGGGCAGAAAATTCTACAAGGTGAATTATCAGAGAGTCAAAATAGACCGAACAAGAAAGGGAGATAAAAGAAAATCTTTCATATATATGAAGCAAAGTATGTTACAAAAGTGAGAATTCTAAAAGAGCATATTATACAACAGATGTCTTTAGTCAGAATTCTCGGAGTCTTCTTCTTCTTCTGGGAAGGCCCGCTTTCTAGCATCGGCTTCGATCTTTCTTGCATCATCAACTTCGGTGGATAAGTCAAAGCCTCGAGCTTGTAACTCTTCGAGAACAGAAAGGCGAGTTTGGCACTTGGTATACTCAACCAGAATCTTTGATTGCTCCTGGGCAGCCTCGACATCGGCCCTGTATTGAGCTATTAGATCATCGGCCTCAGATTTGGACGTGGCAACCTTCGATTTTGCCAATTGCAGCTCGTTGACCAAAATATCACGATCCGAGGTAAGCGTCTCGACCTGAGATTGAAGCGTATCGGTGCTCTTAGTCAGAGTCCCGATTTTCTCTTGTGCCTCCGAGACTTGTTCTTCCAAAGAAACCATTTGAGCTTGGAGGGTTTGCTTTTCCGAGGTCAGCAGATCGATCTTAGCTCTCCATTCGTTGGTCTCCGCTTTGGCCTCGGTCAATGCAGATTGGAATTGATTTATTCGGTCAAGTTGCTGCCCCATCTGGTCAAGTGTATCAGCATTCTCCTTGCGCACAAAGTCTAGCTCGGCCCGAAGGTTCGACATCTCCCCTTCGAGCCGCTCACAACGTGCCTTTTCTTCCCTTAGTCGAAGAAAGGCCTTATGATTAAGCACCGAGGCCTACGAACACAAAAGAAAATAAAACTGTTAGTCCAGATTGAAAAGTAAATTGGCAAACACCAACCAAAGCCTATAAGAAGTTTTACCTTATTTGATGCTTGTTGAGCTTCATTGAACAAGCAGGCCTCATCCACCTTGTCGATTGCGGTCTGATCTTCTTCGGTCACCAGACACCAAAGATAACTAGCCACCCCCACAAGCGCAAAAAGGGCCCTAGCATATTCGGGAATGACAAACTTTATTATCCTTTTCCGATCAGGGTTGGAACTCGGAGCAGGAAATCTATCGACCAGCTTGGGACAGAAAGATGCCTTGCTCATCTTGGTGGAGGGACTTTTCCTCAGCACTTCGAGCCCAAAGGTGTCAGCCAATGGCACACCGTCGAAGAAATCTTCAAAAGGCCCTTCCGGTGCAGGGCCTTTGCTCGGCAAATGCGCTCTTGCAGCTCGGGCTTCATTGATGGTTGACTCCGAGAAAGAAGGGGAGTCCATTGCTTCTGGGGGCCCCGAGATTCCTTGCGCTGCCTCCCCTGCATCGGCGGAAGCCTCGGTTCTCGCCCCTGCATCGAGGTCCTCTACTCGATGAACACGAGTTTCATCGTCCCTCGGCTCGGGGACTACCCGAGATGGCTCCCTGCTCAAAGTCTCGGGACCTTCGTCTTCCTCGGATTCATCATCTAGCCGGAAAACCACGTCCGACATTTTGGTCCTACGAGCTATGCTTTTCTTTGGTTTCTTCTTCTCGAGCCTAGAAGAACCAGGGACTTCCTTCCTTTTATTCTCCGTTTCCTGCTCTGAGGCTGGGGGAGGGCAGGGAACCTCTCTACCAGGGGACGCTGGTCTCAATTCAACGTCCTTCGATAGACCTGCAAAGGAAGGAGCGGAGTAAGATCTGAAGCAGCAACATCATCGATAACATGGGATGTGGAATAAAAATGTTACCGGTCTCACCAAGGTCCTCAACATGATTTTTGGCTTCCCATCGGCCCTTCGATATCTCGCGCCAGGCACGCTCTGAATAGGTCCTTTGAGATACCACCTTCCGGACCCACTCTTCCAAATGCTGAATCGCAGCCGGCATTCGAGAAACAGCTACACCATGCGAGATATCTTAGTAAGATAACAAAGGGAAGACACCGAAGGAATTGAAATAGGAAGACGGTACTTACAATTCATGTTCCACTTTTCAGGGAACGGCATATTTTCGGCAGGGATCAGGTCTGATGTCTTTATTTGGACAAATCGGCTCATCCAGCCTCGGTCCCTATCCTCGTCAATGCTCGAAAAGGGAGCTTTACTAGCCCGGCGAGTAAGTTTTATTAGTCCCCCTCGAAATATTTGGGGACTGTATAGTCACAGAAGATGATCAAGGGTGAAGGGGTGCCCTTCGATCTTACTCAAAAAAAAAACGGAAGAGAATGACTATTCTCCAAACAGAGGGATGGATCTGACCCAGCTTCACATTACAGCTTTTGCAAAATTCGACGATAATGGGGTCCAAAGGGCCCAGCGTGAACGGATAAGTGTAAACACTCAAGTAGCCCTCCACGTGGGTGGTGATTGCCTCTTCTGGTGAAGGAATCACCACGTCCTTACCAACCCAGTTGCAATCTTGCTTAATCCTCTCGATGTATTTGTTCGTAATGAACAAATATATCTGGTGACCGGCTCACCGCGGCCCGGTATAGAAGAAGCCTTCTCTACCTTAAAGTCGGTACCGGTTGAGCATCCAACCGGTACGAATGCTTTTAGTGGGGGCTCGGTTGAAGTCCCCTCGACAACGACAGGTTCAGCTTCTTCAACAGGTTGGGAAGAAGAAGGAGTCTGTTTTTGAGGAACAAATTTGGATGTCTTTGCCATTGAGAATAAAGAGTTGGAGAAGCAGGTAGATACAAGCGTGAAGCAAGAATAAAGGGAGAAATAACTTGAGAACAAAGTTTAGAGAACTTGGAGAATATGGTGCTCAAATGACGCAAACTTGAAAATTGAAGAATGAGAGGGCTATTTATACTCTTTCAAAGGTGGCGGTTCGAGTCCTAAAATGAGAAAACATTAATTGGCACTTGCAGGAGTTGCAGAGTTTGTCCGCAGTTAGTCTATGAAAAGACATTTTTGATACAGGCCACGTGCGTCATCATGCTGCTGTCATTTATCAACGATACATTTTGTGTTATCTGATTTGATGTTCCGAATTCCGTGTCGCGCGCCGTAAGTATGTTTCCATTTAACCTAATCTTAAAAGCGGCGATTCATATCGTTTCTTGTCATTACTCTCCAAAAAACGAGGGGACTATCTGTATGGGGTCGAATTCGATCGCTTGCATAGGGAGTACCGGTTTTGAAATTTGCCGACCAGCGTCGATTGAAGTCGCCATTCGATAGGTCGAGACCGGGACATCGAGAAGAGAAGCCCGAGACCGGATGTCATCGGAACGAAGCTCGAAGCCAAGGCGTTCGAGACGAGATCATCGAGGCCGATCAGGGTAAGACATCCTATGGTAAAAATATCAGATTTGCGTAACTGAAGGACCGGAAATCTCGTGATATGTAAACGTCTCGGCGGGAATCGCGGCTCAAATCAGTAAAGACGTTGAATCCGTTAATTCTAGGGATATCTTACCTTGTAAATAAGATTTTTACCTTGTATAGAATTCTTTTCCCTTGTATAAACAGGCAGCCCTTACTGTAAATGGAGGGACAATCTATGATCAATTCACAAAAAGCTATAGTCTATTTTACTCGTTTATCTGCTTCATATTTATTCCAGAGGATTCTAACATAGGAAAGCTACTCAATATTGGTGGTTTGCTCTCTTTCTTGTTCACTGAATTTAGCCTCTATTTCCGTTCATTCTTTAACTGTATTAAACCAGGTCACATATCCTTAAAACCACATATACAAATTTAATTGTTACTCATAATTACGGTAAACACAGACCGTAACCTATCCCAAAAGAATAGAGAGAGTGTTTCCGGAAGACCTTGGGCTCAAGGACCAAAATCGTTATGTTTAGTAACTAAATAATGAAAGTTTGATATAATCCCAAAGTGATGAATTTCATTTGCTTATTTGAAGTAACGAAGCCGAGCTTGCTTTATCATGCTTTATTTTTTAAGAACTTACCATTTTTAACTGGTGGTTTCAACAGTCGAAATGATACCGTATTAACTTGCTTCCTAAATGAGACTGCTTTCCCTTTTGTTTAAATTTGTTATATATGAACAAAAGAAAATGTTAAAGAAACAACTAGTTGATGTGCAATCAAATTTCAGGAAATTCTTTTCCGTTAAAATAGTCATTTTCTCGTGAAAGTGTATAGAAGGCAGGCGGAAGAAGTAATCTTTTTAGGTTAAATAATTGTAAGGATAGAATTTTCTAAATGTATTAAAAAATACTAGAACAGTAAAGGAAGAAAGACCAACCAATGTTATTTTTAACGGATGACTTGCACAAATAGGATTATTTGGTGCTACCGTTTAAGTTTTGAAGAATATTTTTGAAAAATTAACTTTTGCGTCGTCAAAATTTTAAAGTATGCTCATCAAAATTTATGATAACTCATCTTCTTTGGCTAAGATTTTGATAGTCTTCATAATTGATGTGCAAATATCCTGACAAATCGTTATAACTGTCACAAACTGACAGTTGTCATAACTTATTTTCAAAAATCCTAACAAGTTGTCATGATTTTCCACATAAAATTCTGATGGTCTTTTTAAGTGTTGTGCTAAAATTTCACCTATCATGTTTGGCTTAAAAAATAATCCAAATTAACACGAAATGACTCTAAATTTGATATACAACCTTCTTATACCAACTTTAATAATTTTCAATAGTTAGACTTAAACCTTCAAAAATTAATAGACACGCTTTATCTTCTTCAATAATAATTTTTAAGCTTAAATTATTAAAGATAGAAATATAAGTTCAATGAAACATTATGAACTCAACTTGAACTACAAAGAAATAATGAATTTTCAATCTTTTAGACTAAATATTTTGTTATTTTTTAATTTTAATTGTGTGCTTATAATATATTGGAAGAAGAAAAAGAAAAGGGAGAAAAAGAGAAGAAGGTGATGCAAAAGGAGGGAGGAGGAGGAGAAGAAAGAAGAAAGTTCTGGAATGTTAAAAAAAACTAAGATTTTCTTAATGAGATTAAAATACAGAGATAACTACAAAATAAGACAAAAATAAATGTTATTTACCAATAACTATGCACTAAGTTATGCTATTAAAAATAACTACAAAAAATTACATAACATATAATATTCTAAAACCTAGGCAGAAAGAGAGAAACATGTATTGGAAATATGACGAGAGGAAAGAATCAAGCTGGCAAAAGGAGCAGTGAGAAATCTGACAGAGCAATCTTGTTTGAAAGCCTCTCTTAAAATTATATGGAATATATTAAAAGTACACTTTGAATTTTAATCTACAATGTCTGATTTAAATTCTACGAAATTATATCGTTAGCGGTAAATTGAATTGGAGAGTGAAAAAAGTAATGTAATCAATTTGAATTTATCCTCATATAAGTGATGGTAAAAGTTGTAAGTAGCGTTTTACAATGATTTATTAAGTTCCTATTCATTAATTAATTTCAAATAATATTTTTTTGGTGGATATAATTGGAGTTCGTTGAAAACACATAGATTAGGCAATATATAAAATTTGAGGAAGATCAGAGGTGATTTGGAATGGTTTGGAATCAAAACTCGTAATTAAAATCGAGTTTAAAATTTTCTCCACGGCACATATTTCTCACAGTATCTCACATACATGTATACATATGTCACGACCCTAACCCCGAACCCGGTCGTGATGGCGCCTCTCGTGAAGACAAGGCCAGTCAATTAAAATAAAATCTCATTTTAAGCAGTTAATTAACATGAAAATAATATAAGCATGATTTAATAGCAATAATTCCCAGAAATATAGCTAATCATAATAGAAACCATCCTGACACAGTCCAAATCGGGGTGTCACAAGTCATGAGCAACTATGGATCCTGATACAAGTCTACTAAATACAATATCTGGCACAACTGTTTGAAGAGCATGGGACAACAAGATAAGAGAGATACGGGGCTGCGGACGCCAACAACTACCTCGTATTCTCTGAATCACCGCCTGGACGGGAGGAGTCAGCACTCCAGAGCGGAACCAGCAACGCCTGAATCTGCACGCATGGTGCAGGGAGTAATGTGAGTACTCCGACTCAGTGAGTAATAAATATAAATAACGACTGAAAGTAAGAAAAGCACGTAAAGCACAAGGCATTCTATAATGAAGCGGTAGAACTTCATTTGAAAACAGTAAATCCGTGAGAAATCAAGTAGAATCTCCTTCCAACAGGTAAAACATGTAATTTTTCAGGTAAAATAATGTGAAGTAAAAAAAAATAGAAGATAGCCCCTCGGGCTCAGTATCAACAAATTCGCCCCTCGGGCAATATCACATAACAATACCAGCCCCTCGGGCTCAAATTTCAGAATAATAGCAGCCCCTCGGGCTATCACATGGAACAGTATCAGCCCCTCGGGCTATCACATAGTAAAATATCAGTCCCTCGGGCTATATCTCACATCACAATGGGTACCCGCGCTCATTGGGGGTGTACAGACTCCGGGAGGGACCCCTTACGCCCCAAGCGTAATATAAAGCCACCTCGTGGTATCAAATCTAGGCCCTCAACCTCATATCAGTCAAGCCACCTCGTGGCGTATATAAAGTATCTCAGGCCCTCGACCTCATATCAGTCATAAGCCACCTTGTGGCATGTAAAGTATCTCAGGCCCTCGGCCTCATATCACTCAGTATATCCTCACATCTGGCCCTCAGCCGCACTCGGTCAGAAAATCATCACAAGCCCCTCGGGCATAGTAAATCAGTAGTTCTCAGCCCAAAAATATCATTAAAATATTATTTAAGTCTCAAAACTGAGTAAAAGTGGCTGAGTTGTAAAACAGTGGAAAACAACATGACTGAGTTCAAGTAATAAGTCAAAATAGTAAGAAAACAGTGATAAAAATCCCCGAAGGGTCCAAATAATTGGCACGAAGCCCAAATATGGCAATCAGCCCAAATCATGATGATAACAAATAAGTTTCAGTCAAATACGCGGTAAAAATCATCAATCGGGATCGACCAAGTCACAATCCCCAGTAGTAAACGACCCCGCGCTCATCATCAAGCGCGTCTCTCACCTCAATATAGCACTACGATGTACAATCCGGTGTTTCAAACCCTCAAGACATCATTTACAATCACTACTCACCTCGAACCGGCTAAATCCCTAGCCCGCGACGCCTTTGCCCCTTGAATTGGCCTCCACGCGCGTCGAATCTACCCAAAATCAGAACGAATACGTCACAATATGCTGAGGGGATAAAGCCCAAGTGAAAACAATCGAAAAATACCAAGAAATCCCGAAATTAGCACAACCTGAACCCCGGGTCCACTTCTCGAAGCTCAAAAATTTTCACATCAGTGGGTTCCTTATCTCCCAACGAGTTTAACCATACAAAAGTTATCGAATTCTGACATCGGATCGACCTCCAAATCTTAAATCTACTAAACTTAAGGATTTTCACAATTTTTTTCCAACTTAAATCACCAATTAAATACTAAAAATAGCGATATACTGGGGTAATTTGACCAAAATTGAGTTGAGAACACTTACCCCAATGTTTCCCTTGAAAATCTCCTGAAAGTCGCCTCAAAATTCGCTTCAATCCGAGCTCCATAGCTCCAAATATGTTAAAATGGCCGAACCCCCATTTTAAGAATCTGTCCAAGCAAGTCTCATTTGGACATATTTTCGAGGCTGATTTTGCTGTGATTTAAGGGCGTTTTGGAGATGTTTCTAAGATGGTAACGACAGTGGGTTTCACATAGCCAATGGTTATGGGTTTCTATTTATAAAGGGTCAAAAATCGGGACAAAACGCCCCTTTCAGTTTTAATATGCGACCGCATTTGTCGCATAATAGACCTGCGGTCTGCATTTTTAATATGGCCATCGCAGATTGTAACCCTAGCCTTCACCGCATTCAGTGTGAGTTATGGTTTGCGCTCCGCATTGTAGAAATGCGACCGCATATGAGACTGCATTTTTGACGTTGATCTTTGCCCAGAAATCTGTCTTGGTCTGCGATCTCAGTGTGAGATATGCTGCTCGCATATAGGTTTTGCGATAGCATAACCTGCTTTGCGATGCCTTTTTGCTCTTTTACATAATTACAAAAAAAAATTGCATTTAAAACGAACAAAAATCTAAGCGATTAGTATCAAATGTGCTTCTCCGGCACAACAGGTCGTCACAACATGGATATATAGAGGTTACCTAATGGATATACCATAGATATGTTGGGATAAATAAACAAGTACACGGGAGATAATAGAGGGATATACATCTCATGTTTCAGTTCGAATTGGCACAAATTTCAATTTAAATCATCTCAAATCTCAACCAAATCATCCCAAAATAAAGATTTGAACTTCGTGAGATGTACCCAATCTATTGTAATAATACCCACTCGAAATAAATTCTAACTTCGAAAACTCAAATTTTCAATTACAAACTTAAGCGAGTTAATGGCATTCAATGTAATTTCAGCTAATTTTCTTCACTTTTCAAATTATTTAATTACAAAGTTCATAGGCAACCACAGTCAGGTACTAAAACGGAATAATGACATTATTATTTCCACGACTATGTGATTCTGCGGAGGATTTTAGAGTTATTTAATTACTAAATTTGTTTGGTATAAACTATAAAGAATTGGTGAAGATGCCAAGTTGAACAAGGCAAGTTGGCGAGAAAAATATCGAATTTATGTGATGGGGAAACATTCGAGGCTACCTCGGAGAAGCATACAAATAGCTAATTGGGCTAATATAAGTAGTATTTGGTTAATATTAATAATATTTTATAAATTAAGTAATATTAATTGTATTATTGTTTTGAAAGACCAAACTGGATAATTTTTCTCAAAAATGTAAACAGCAATTATAAAAAAAGTGCACCCAACGTAATTTCTCCTTTTCTAACTTGACCATTTCGTGCACGTACGGCCCACAGTCCCTTTTTACTATGAAGAATTAACCTCAGCTCATTTAATTACTTAAATTAAAAATAATCAGTGAATATATAATATATGTATAATATATATATATAAATATATATATATATATATATATATATATATATATATATATATATATATATATATATATATATATATAACTATATATAAGTAGTACATAATTTATGTATACCGACTAGAAAAAGTAAATAGTAAAATAGAGCGACTATTTACGTAAAGATCTCTTTAACTATCTTTACAGATCAAAACGGAAAGAGAATCTTACGAAAATGTCCAAAATAAGCCCAAACTTACAAACTTCTAAACATTAATCATAGACTTACCCAAACTATCCAAGAACATATAAAAATTAAAAACCCAGATTGTTACGACCCGGTTGGTCGTTTTGAGTGTTATAGCTCTATTCCCCCACTTACTGCTTATTCTATGCACAATTGTTGTTATGTGACTTGCCGGGGTGGTTGGTTCGGTTCCGGGGATGTTTCAGAATGGATTAGGACACTTAGTCCTAAGGTTGGAAGCTTAAGTTGAAAGAGTTGACCGGAGTTGACTTTTTGAGTTAGCTTAAGGTTAGATTCGAGGCGTTCTTAGGCCGATTCGCGAGGCAAGGGCTTATTGAAGTAGAGATTTGTACTGTTTGAGGTAAGTAACACTTCTAAACTTGGTTCTGAGGGTACGAATCCCTGAATTACGTGTTATATAATTGGTGTTGAGGTGATGGACATGCTGGGTGACGGGCGTGTGGGCGTGCACCGTAAAAATTGTGATCAGGTTGATTTCGTGGTACTGTGTAGTCATCTAACCTTGTAGTCATTCATGTGATCTCTATGTGTTAGAGTAATCGAGCTACTGATTCATGTTAGAAATCATGTTAGGCTATATGTTTATCCTGTTGAGACCCACTGTGGTCATTTCTGGTCTTGAATTATTTGCTTAGATGGAAATTTTGTACTCAGTCAACATCCATTATTTGCATATCATATCTCAGTCTCTGTTACTATTATTGTTGTGTTATATATTATTGTTTGGGCTAATTAGCATGAGATTTGTGAGCCCGAGAGACTGGAGAGATTGATGACTAAGTTGGAGCCTAAGAGCCGTGTTGTGAGTGAGATTTGTGGATCGGGTTACATGCTGCAACAAGCCTTATAGCTATATGTGGATCGGATTGCACGCCGCAACAAGCCTTATGGCTATATATGGATCGGGTTGCACGCCGCAATAGGCCTTAGGGCTATATGTGGATCGGGCTGCACACTGCAGCAGGCACCGTACAGTACTGAGTGATTGAGTGTGACAAGCGAGAATTGAGACAGTCAGATTGAGTGCTTTAAGAGTGTGAGTACGTGAGATTTTCATTGTGTTACATCACATACGGTATTCCTATTGGCATATTGATATAGAGACTTCATATTCCTCATATCAGTCACATTTGACATATCTTATCTGTGTTGAACTTAACTGTTAAACGTGGTAGCATGTCTACATTTTCTATATTGTTAAACTCCGTATTTGTACTATATTGGTTGAGCTCGTCACTGCTTCATCCTAAAGGTTAGACTTGTTACTTATTGAGTTGGTTGTACTCACGCTACACCCTGCACTTCGTATACAGATCCAGGTGTTTTTGGGAACGGTGGTTGCTGATCTTGGAATTTTTGCTTGTTCGGAGATCATCGAGGTAGCTGTTTTGGCGTCCGCAGACATTGACTCTCCTCCTCTATCTCTTAGTTTTACTTATGTTGTTCTACCTTTCTAGACGGTATTTCAGACTATGTTATTGTATAGATGCTCATGTATTCAGTGGCACCCGAGTTTTGAGAAAATTGTATTCGAGTTGCAATTGTTTTATCGGCTAATTTATGAGAGTTATTACTGTTAAACTTGCTTCATCTTACTTTTAATACAAAATGCCTAGTTTTATTGTGAATGTCGACTTGTCTAGTTCTGTGATAGGCGCCATCACAACATGTTGAGTTATGGGCCGTGACACAGATAAATAAGGATTCTTTCTCTCCAAGATTTACATGCAAGGATCTTTCATATTTTCAAGTGTGATCAACAACATTGGATGCAAGACGAAAAGGAAATTTCATGGATGAGGCAGCAATGAAAAAATACAAGATTCCAAAAATCTAAGCAAAAAAGGGACTTTTTCAATAGGTGTGGTTGAAATTCATTGAACACATATGGATGAGTCAATATACAAAATTTGAGGAAGATTGGAGGTGATTTAAACTGATTTGGTATCAAAATCCGTAGTTAAAATCGAGTTAAAAAGATTCTTCTGCGACACATGTATCATGCATGCATCTCACGCATAGATATACATGGATATACATGTGATACATATTTGATACACATATGATATATATGTGATACACAAATGATACACAGTGCGATACACATATCGTCTTTTTCCACGTTCTTCTTCTACTTCAATTTTTTTAATTTGAACCACCTCAAAACTGCACTATATCATCCCAAAACTGAGACTCAAACTCCTTAAGATGTACCCAATCTATTCCAACACATTTACTCGAAAGAAAGGAAAATTTTAACTTTTTTTAGCTACAAAAACTAATTGGTTAATATTGGTAGAAGTTGAATAATATTTTATGAATTGGTTAATTTTTATACTTATTTGCTTATGGGACAGAACTGGTAGTTTCTCTAAAGCAAAATGAGTCATATATTGGGCCTTGGGTAGAAAGCAGATTTTCGTATCAGTGATAACAATGTTACTTTAAGAACAAAGAATTTAATAAATTAGTAACTTTGCTATATTAAGGGTCTGTTTGGAAAGTCACCAGGTAGTTAAAATTAGTGTAATTATTAGGACAATAACTATACAGTCTAGTAATTCAGTATTATAATTACGATAACTTGTTTGTTTGTCACAATGTAATTGCAGTGCAATTATAAGTATATTGTCTAGCTGCACAAGTGTAATTATACAGTTAGATTAAATTTTAAATATAAAATCAATTATCAAAAATAAAAGTTAAAGTTTAACAAATACAATGAAACCTCTTTATAGCAACATCGTTCGTTCTGATATTTTTAGGCTGTTATAATGAATGACTATTATACACCTATAACATCATTTGACGTTTAAATATTTTCTGGCTCTTATAGATAAAAATTATCTTTTTTCCTTTTGTAATGTTACATATAAAAGATAAGAAATTATTCAAATTTAAAAACTCAAAAGATAGGCATATTTTACTAATTAAATATTAAAAAAAGCTAATCCAATATTAATAAACTCATAACTAAATGTACAGAACTTTAAGGCACACATTTTCGAGCTACTAGAAAATTTTATGCTTTCAAGATTGATGGAAGAACTCTGAAAAATTTATATGCAAAACTTCGAATCCTAAGCATTACACAAGATGAAAACTTTATCTAATGAAAAAGATTATATGTATAAATCTTCAAATATTAGGTAATTGTCTATGATAGAACCTTTTTTGCGATGGAATAAAAATATACAAGTTATCTTTTAATCGAATTAAATGAAATCCTTAGCTATGGAAATATGTACTAATATAATATTTTTATTATAAGTGGTTCATTGAAGTTTTAAAAAATTTGATAAATTAAAAGCTTTAGGCTTATTATTGGTCTCAACAATTTTATATGACTGTAATAGATGGGTAATTTCACAAAAAGCGTACTGCTATAAAGATGGTTGCTGCTGTTATAGGTAAAAAGCTGTTATAGAAAGGTAAATTATTGTCACGATCAAATTTCTGACCAAATCGTAACCAGCACTCGGTGCCTTAAGTGGACCGAGCGAATCATCTTGACTTTTCTATTATGTTCTATTTCTATTATTCAATGCATATTAATACAATTCACGATAATTTAAAGTAAATTCTTTTTTGAAACTTTAAAAAAATAATATTAAAAAAAGAAAAGAAATTCATTATGTTATTCTAAATACGTTGAAAAATAAATGTTATGCAAAGTGGATACTCATGAATCTGTTCTGACTCTATCAATGAATCCTTTAAGAAATATTTAAGATAAAATTATGAAATCAATGAACTCCACGAACGAAAATGGAGCTCATCACATCTGCTGGTAATGGGAGGAGAATATCCTAGCTCGTAGCTTGCTTACCTGCAAAATATGTGCCTACATTGTCATAGGTCATTGTAGGTCTCCACAAAGAGAACGTCAGTATACAACAATGATACTCAGTAAATAAAGAAACCCCCCACAAAAGATGATACGAGACTCCGAAAGAAGTATGTATGCATGATTTAAGAAAATTCTAAAAGCTTGTAATGAAGATTTAAACAAACAACTCACATGTCTATTGTAAAATTCTTCTTGATTTCATTCGTGAAAATTCCTTTGTTTCTTTTTTCTTCTTTATGAGAAAACTGAAAAACTCAAATAGAAAAATATATGAACTTTTCTCGATAAAATCCTTGTAAATTTTCTAAAGTATTTTTTAATCTTTATTTTCAAGAGAGTACCATTGACCTTGGCATTCTTTCTTATTCTTGTTCTGAAAATGTCACCTTATGATCAGTACGGTGGATGATCCCATTCCGATCATCTGGATCCCATTCTTATGATGCCTCACAGTTCAAGGTTCTACTATGTTCGCATTCTTGTGCCTTACCAAGGCACTTTCATTAAACTGCTCGAACCAACGGTACACTTATCTCCTACTCTGACACGAGTAGTTTCTTAGAGAAATAAGAGAACTCCCAAAAGATTTTTCTGAGTAATTCTTTCATCACAAAATTTAAAACAATGATATATCTTCACAGTCCTTATCAAAACAGTTCAATAAAATCATTTAAAAGAAATTTCAATAGTCTATAAAGTTAAGGAAACATGTGTATGTCATGAATACATGAGATATGATTTCTGGAACAACAGACTATTCTTGAGTTATCGAACATGATAGTCATCTAATATCTTTTCTAGAATTACAATGGATAATGTAAGTCCACTCATTCCATTCATAGCCCACATTAACATCTTGTACAATACAATAATTACTTTTGTCATGATCGTTGTGAGATGACAACTTTAGTAAAAGTATTATCTCTATTCACCTTGGTTCCTTGCTTTTAAATACCTTCATCTGCTCTAATCCAATGGGTTCAACTCACCAAATAAATCTATACAGAGTTAATTTAAGAATCTATTAAAAGTCTTAAAATTTCTAACTTTTGAAATCCTAGGTTTCATCTTTCTTAATTTCTAAGGTTTGTAGTTAATCTCGATTTTTTAGTAGTTTCTACGAAAAAATATCAACCATAAACCTCTCTAACAATTGTGGTTGAAAGTGGTTACGAAACTTCCTTGAATCGCGAAACCCTATTAGCAGAGAGACCTTGTTCTTGAGTTCTTGTTGGGAATCTAGTGATTTTGAGATGGAATATTGTTAGCATTGATGTTTGAAAGTAGTATTCTAGCGTTAATTGCATTGAGAACTCATCTTAGGTAGTATGAGAACCCTTGGATGAATTGAGCATGAGAGGAGAGGAATAATCTTTAAAGACTAAAGCTATTTTCCCTCTCCTCGTCCCCTTTATCATAATTTTATCCCTTGGGCGCCATAGCTAGCAACCGGGTCCCTATGGCGCCTAAATAAAACATTCAGCTGGTTTTGGCGCTATGACGGGCGCCCAAACCCATGGTCCATCTTTTTGACGTGATACTCTTTAGCAAAATGCCCATAATATTTTATAGAAATCTCAAGATGACAAATAGTTTAAAGTAGTAGAAACTAGACTTAAAAGGATTTCTTGTGACATATATCTCAAATCTCTATTCATTATTGATTGATTTATATGGTCATTAAAACTTAGGTCATGTGCGACTAAGGTCATTACTCCAATATATTCCAACAAAGTACCGACCTCCCCAGCATAGTAGCCCACTACGCGATCGCGAAATAATACCTCCGAACGCATTGGAGCAAAAATCACACGTACGCCATCGCGAACCACTCATCGCGAACGCGAAGAAGGAAAAATGGTCTGTCACAAAACAGCCTACGTGATCGCGACTGGTACTTCGTGATCGCGAATAAGGGCGTCAGACACCAAAAATCAGCAGTCCAGAACATGGAAAAATTGCCCGTAACCCATCCGAAACACAACCGGGGCCCCCGGGACCTGTCGAAACATAGCAACAGGTTCCATATCATAATGCGGACCTGCTCGAGGCCTCAATTACATCAAACAACATCAAAATCACGAATCTCGCCTCAAATCGAACTTAATTAACTTATGAACTTTCAACTTCTACAACTCGCGCCGAATCATATCAAATCAACCCGGAATGACGTCAAATTTTGCATGCAAATTTCAAATGACACAATAAAGCTATATGAACTCCCGAAATCGAAATCCGAACCCGATATTCACAAATTCAACTCCCGGACAAACCTCTCAACCTCCAAACCTTCAACTTTTTAATTTTCGCCAAAATGCATCAAATTAACCTACGGACCTCTAAATCCAAATCCGAAAATATACCTAAGTCTAAAGTCACCATAAAAGCTATTGGAATCATCAACACACCGTTTTGGAGTCGTCTACACAAAAGTCAAATTCCGGTCAACTCTTACCAACTGTTCAAGGCCTTAAGCCACCGAACGGGATGCTAATTCTCTAAACGACCGATTGGGTCGTTACAATAATACTTAGCAAAATATTTTCGGGGCTTTACAATCTTCCCCCTTTATATGAAATTCGTCCTCGAATGTCGAATGAGTCACTTAAAGTTACAACTCCCACCATTAACTCTCTGTCACTTTGGCATGGTTTACCTAAGATGTGAAATTTGAAATTTCTTATAAATTTTTATAGTCTCCTTTGGAAATACAACAACCACTAATTTTCAATTTGGAAATTCTCAATTATATATAATCCATATGGCTATCCAACTACAACCCGAAATCAAGGACACTAATGATCACACACAACTATCAAAACTTGTACACCTATACGTGGGAAAACTTCTCAAAACTTGGAACATTTACATACCTCTTCCTCGAATAAAGGAGGGTACTTTTTCTTCATGTCTTCTTTGGCTTTCCATGTTGCCTTTTCTAAGTCTTTTCTTTAGTCTACCATTTCTTGAATATAACATGGAGCATGACTTTATGTATTTAGATCTTTCGTAACTCTTAAGAGAAAATTATATTATATTAATAGCAATGAAAGTTCCCATATATCTCGTAAGAAGCTACTATACAATTAAAGTTTCATAATAATCTCCCACGCTTGCAATTCGGCCTTTATGTTCAAATTAGCTACTCTTACCATTCAGTTTTGCGACTTAACCTTACTCACTATTCAACTTCTCGTTTAGTTCTTTCATTAGGAAAGGACTCATATAGTTTGGGAAATTCACCCATTTCTGTAGGTCTGCCCATAAAAATTATAAGAATAAAAAATTACCTCGGATAACATGACTCATGTTTAGGCAATTTTTTCGTACTTGTTCTTTCTGACGTTTTTGAGGTTTAAGGGGGATTGAATGATCACCTCCCTCTTCTTCTCAAAGTATGTGTATTTTCCTAATAGAATGCCTTTAAAACATACCATCTTTTCTACAACATCAATCTCAAGATGTCCTTTGTCCACATAGGACTGTTGGTGCTCTTTAATCGTTTATATCTAACATTCCATTTATCCATTTTGAGTTCTAGGATACCACTTATCTTATGAGATTCGCCCTATCAACTTGGTGACTCGGCTCTCTGAGTATTTGATCGTTACAAATAGAACTACTTCTGAACTTGTGATAATATCGAACCTTGTGAGTTACCTGTTCTACGTATGGGCTATTATCCGCTTTCATATAACTTGTGACAAGTGGTGCAACATAAACTCTAGAACATCTATGTATATTCTTCATCTTCTCATCTTTTCTAATTTCTTGGAACTACACTAAACATGGCGGTGCTCTTCCAATATTCTCGGGATTATTGTAATATGACGCATATCATGCCTCACTTATTGGCACCATTCTCATGTTTGTCACGTAATCGAATGCATGATAGACATATGGGAGGGTACGACGTCACATAGATTAGGCGCACGATCATACTTAGCTTTAGCTTTTGAATAATGAAACTAATATACTTGTATGCACTCTCACATAACTCTTTTCGCGAGCAACACTCTAGTGCTGTTGTAGCCTTTTAGGCTATTAACACTTTAAGAACTCCACTCCTTGGTCTTGAGTCATATATGCACTCACGATATGCCTTTTCTGTGACATCCCTCATCCGACTCTCTTAATCCCTTGATACATCCTAATCTACAAAAACATCCATGGTACCCTTGTATTACTTTTGGTATTTAACTCGCATTATACAAGCACCTTTAAAATTTGTGTACACACTTGGGCCAGCCATTTATTTCGATGATGGTTTGCTAACCAATGATAAATAATTTTAGCTTTTACTCTTAAGAGAGGATGTTACTCCGTAGAATTATTCCTAGTTGCAAATGTTTCACTTGGTAACCTAGTAATCGATCACTATTCACGTAAGGAGATATGTTTTTTCATGCATCTATCTTGTTGGAGCGAAGTGTCCTCCATTTACTTTGATACTTAACCTCGCATATAGGTCTTTCGTGTACTAACCATTTGTCTAGATTTATCATAGTATTTCCAACATCTCTTTAAATGTTCTTTCCATCCATAATATTCAAGACTTCTTTGATTTAATACTTTATAGATGAACCCCTTCCCGATTCATTACTCACATCTCTTAATACCACTAGTTAGTCATGATCTCATCTAGAGGCTTATTTTTTTGGTTATATTTTTCTTTAGGGTATACCTTTCTTATTCCATGGTCTAGCTCGTGCAATACCTAACACCAGATTGGCTCAGTCATCCCGGTCTTTCTTGGTTTTGATTGCATATGAACTTTACGTGTAATGACCCAAACTAGAGGGCCATGACTGGCACCCGAGCCATACCTGCCGAGCACCTATGTACATTTTATCTAACCTTTGTTATTATCAATAAGGGCCGACGAGGTCAACATAAAAGGTAGCCATGAATCATGAACAACCAACAATGACAAATAATGGAATGAACATACATAACATGGGCCGATAAGACTGTCATGAAGCTATATATAAGATACGAGCTGACAAGCTACCATGAGAGACAATACAACAAAAATCAGCCGACAAGGCAATCCAAACTATATATGAGTCGACACCTATCTATGAGCCTCTAAAGGAACATAAGTGCTACAACATTGCTGGAACAGGGCTCCGACATACCCATAGTATCTATAACAAAAGTGCATACCAAGACTACGACAAGTCCGGAGAAGGGATCTCGCCAATAACTGTTGAATTGGGCAGCCTACTATGGTGGGGGAGCTGCGTCTGCCTGTCTATCAGGACCTACAGCACGACATGCATCATCCACAAATAAAAGGGACATCAGTACGAATAAAGTATCGAGCATATAAGGCAGGAAATCATAAATAAGAACAGTAACGTAAGTAGGGATAGAGAATATACAACCTGTAACATCTAAGTGCCTCTGAGGGCGACTGATATGAAATGCATGATACATATATACATATATATACATACATATATTTAAAAACATACGCCTCTGTGGGCATCATCATCATATCATACCCGGCCGTAATAGGCTCGGTAAAAATGTACCCAGCCATCATAAGACTCGGTAGAATCGTAACCGACCACGTAGAGCTCGGTAAAATCCAAGTGCATAGTGGTTGCACAATAGGTGCGGTACCTGGCCGACTATATCGCGGCTTGGCAGAGTAAAATAGGTACATAGATATAATGCATTTTGGACTCATTGGAATTACATTTTGAACCTTTTGGAGTGATGTAACGCCGTTAACCTCCGTACACGTTATTAGGACTAACTCATCGTCATGGATCTTATAAGAATCAGGAAGTACTAACAACATTGATAACATAAGAATAGGCGAAGTAACATCAACATCAATACTTCCATAACAAGGGAAACAATGTAAGTACTGCTAGCTTCTAAGAGTAGAGAATCTTTAGAAGCTCGTTCATTACATTATATACAATCAGAGTCGTGCAAAAGAAGGAAAGGGATAGTCTCACATACCTTGTATATACTACCTAACCGCAAGCTATGCAAATGTCACGACTCCTTAGTCTACAATAAGAGAAATAATACTATCAGTATCGTTCAAACGTCGTAACTATAATATATCTACCGCAACTGATTTTACGATGAAACGGACAACACCTCCCTATTTTTTATGACTTCCACAAGTTAAAAAAATTACCAAAAAGCCCAAACAACATAAACAATAATCATATTAAGCATCCCAAGATAGTCCACCAACTAACAACATTACTAACAAGCCTTTCGATAGATATCTCACAAGTTCTAGCTTCAACGACTTAGCCGCAACTTGGATAATCTTAAATACATGTAAAGTAAGAGGTTCCTTAACATTAAACAGATATAAAAACTCCAATTTGACCTTACTACACCATGAAATATCCTTCCAATTCTACCACAAGAACAAGGAAGCGAAACTAGCAATTAATTCGGGTTTTTCGGCACTAGAATCACTTTAGAAGACTTGAAATCACCTAGGGTTGATATTAAAAACTTGAGAGAGTATTTTACAGAACTTAAACCACTTAAAAAAACCTCCCGCACGAGCTGGAACCACACAAAAATCAGCAACAAAGAGAAGAACAAGAAACTTACTAGCGCCACAGGATTCCCGACACTTGATTTGTGTTGTTTGCCCTTTGTTTGGATCTTGGATAACGAGAGAAATTTGAGATATAATTTTTAGGTGTCTAGGGTCTTAAAAGGACTGAAAAAGAATGAGTTAAAACAGGCTTAAGACGTCTCATATATATCAATATATCTCAACCGCCTATGTGGGTCCCATAGAGAACTTCTTTCGCAGCTCGCAAAATGCAAATCTGTCTGTACTCCGACGTTGTATCAATGAACGGTTTAATGTGTTGGAAAATAGAATCACATATCTTCAATTTGGTGGGTAGATTACCCCATAATTCTAAGTAAATTGGGAGAAAAGCTTAGTAACATTTGACCTAAGGATTAAGTAAAATTATGAACGTAAGTTGCGACAACTTGTGTCGACTTTTTTTTCATATGCCTTTGACTTCAAGACTTATGATACGGATATTATATGATTCAAACAAGTAAAACACGACCTCCTGAGAATATTAAGCACCTCTAGTTTTACCCGAAAATATGGGTTACAACATCCTTGATTCGTTTAACTTCTAATACTTGTTAACCACTCTGATTCACTCTTGTATCATTTAAGACCAATAGGATTAACTTCTTATAATCTCAAAGATAATCGTTTCTTGGATTTACGTCGACTAACTTACAGCGTGATCTAACGTATGCGAATATGGGTTGTAACACCCTCCCCTCTAGGAACGTTCGTCCTCGAATGTAAGGGTTTATAGGGAGTCTAACTCATCGTGGATTCCGACAGAAATTTTCGGCCGAGTTTCCCCTATAAAATGGACACTAGCCAAACTTGCAAGCAATTAAATTAATCCTACGGTATCACAAGGCTATACAAAGCAAGGCCCGGCTATACCTCAAAACATCATACATAAAGAACAAAAGGTACAAGACCCCGATAGGAAGTGGGGCTCACCTAGTCAGCTGAGGAGGGGGTGTACTGCTATCACTGATCAATGCCACCTACTGTGGAACCACCTGCATCCATTAAAGATGCAGCGCCCCCGGTAAAAGGGACATTAGTACATATGGGATAGTACTAGTATGTAAGACTAAACACCCTCTCAATAGAACGAGTAACAGTAAAATGAGAAAGAAACATGGAGTCAATGGGGGCTTCAAAAAACTTCAAAGTGCCAAGTTAAGAGAAAGGTATGTTTCAAGTAAATTCAACATTTTTAAGTTGGGAGATCTTTAGTACCGATACACCACCATGCTTTTAGCACGGAGTCCGATATCAGCCTAACCGGCTGAGCCATATCACATGGAGACATCCACTCACAATAGCACCATGTGTGCGGCATGGTTTCCGATCTCAGCCCGATCGGCGAAGCCATCTCACCAAAATGCCGTGGTGGTCGACATCACATCACATCCTGCTAGCAATCATCTCATCCCATTTAAGGGGAAATATCTCAACACATCAATCTCATCCCATATAAGGGGAAACGATCTCATCACATCAAAATGGGGATCTACCCCTCAATCATTCCTACACCGACACGTGTAGTTTCGGGGTTAGGTTATTTTGACCTACCCTTCCTCGGTGACTAAACGATACTCCCAAAGCATTTATTGTTGAAAGGATTTACAAATCATTTCATCATTCACACATCTTTCCATTTCATTTGCACGAGTTGCCACAATTGTAATATCATGCTTGACATATCGGCCGTATTTCTTATTTCACACTCGTCCCTATAACTTTCAAGCATTACCATGGATTATCAACAATAAGAGAATTTCAAATCAAGACATTAAGTGTATATATATGAGTAATAATAGTCTTAATCACATTGAGTGTCTCTCCCACAATTATGCATATTAACTTGCAATTGAAACATAATTTTTAAATCACAACACCATTAATACATTGGGCATACTAGATTTAATTCTCGGAGGGAATCATGATATGATGGGAATATTTGGAACAAATTTTGAGTACATACCTATTTCAGCACAACACTTGTTTCAGAATAATCAAATTTATTAGGAAGAACTCGGAACATGGAAAATAAGAAAAATAGCCAATCATAATCGCAACTTACGAGGACATCATGGAATCCGATTGTTTTACAAGAGGAGTTTAGCCAACATACCTCGCTTGAGCTTTCCTTAAGTACTACAATGATCCGGAAATCCTAGCAACCTCAATCTATTTTGAAACATAACAAAATTGAGTCGTAATTAGGAAGATACTCAGGGGTTCAGCTTATTTGAGCATTTTATCAAACACTAGGTGGGCATTATGATTTCAAGGTCCTCCTATGGTGGATTCCCTCATCCTATAACTTAATATCTACCCTTTTGAGCTCAACAACCTTCCCACAACTTTGTTGGTACATGCATGCCTAGATAACACCCCCATACCTAAGAATCACACTCCCATTATCCATCTTCTACCCCAAACTCGAAACTGAAGACTAGGGTATGGAACCTTACCTCTTGGATGAAGACCTTGTGAGTTTTTCGTGTGAATTATTCAAGACTTGAGCAAAGATTCATGGACAACACACTCGGGCTTCCTTCTCTCTCTCTAAAACACTCCCCTCTCTCTAAAATGGTAGAATTCTTCTTCAAAAATGGCCCTTTAAGTCTATTTATTAAAATAGGGTCGGGTTATAAAAAAAGGAAAATGGACCCTCCGAACTCAGCTCTATAGTCGTAGAGTGGATCGCATAATAGATATGCGGCCCGCAAAATGGGCTGCAAAAATGATGCCAAAAACTGGGCTGCTCTGGATCAGTCCGCGGTCAGGTGTGTGATCCGCAGACCAGTTCTGCGGTCGCTAAATGGACGGCAGAATCAGCCTCCCGAATTTCTTTATGCCAACTCTCGACGGAAGTGCGGCCTACGAAATGATTATGCAATCGCACAGTTGACCACAAAACGGCCTCCAAATTTGGCCATTTCTCTACTTCACTCCACGGCAGATCTGAGGTCCGCGGAGCGGTTCTACGGTCACATAATGGACCGCGGAAACGCCCTGTTCTGCAATAATTTTTCTTCAACTCCCCAACTCATTGTTCTACCTAGTGCAACTCCGAGTTCTAGGTGAAATTTTATGGGCCTTACATATAAGTAGTGTCGCCATAGCTTCAAATCATATATTACTGCAACCAATTCCAAATCATGAGTCGGGTAATTCTTTTCATGTTTTTTCAATTGTCTCGATGCATAAGCAATCACCTTCCCACGTTGCATCAGTACGCACCCCAAACCTATACCCGAGGCATCAAAATATACCATACAACCTTCTGTTCCTCCTGGGAGAGTGAGCATTGGCGCGGATGTCAATCGATTCTTCAGCTTCTGAAAACTACATTCACAAGCGTCAGACACTAATATTCTGCAATCCGCTTATATTATTCTACTAGCCCCAGGAAGCTGCGGACTTCTGATGGTGTTGTAGGTCTCGGCCAATTCTTCACTACATTGATCTTCTAAGTTTCGACACTAATACCCTCATCTGATATCACATGGCCAAGTAATACTACTGAGTTCAGCCAGAATTCACATTTGGAGTGCTTAGCATACAACTTACGATCCTGAAGGGTCTATAATACTATCCGCAAGTGGCCCGCATGTTCCGTCTCTGAACGAGAATACACTAGAATGTCATCAATGAGTACGATCATGATATCCATAAAAGCGGCTAGGGCATTTGTGAGCCCGAACAACATCACAAAGAACTCAAAGTGCCCATATCTTGTTCGAAACGCTATCTTCGGAATATCCTTCTCCATAACCCTCACCTGATGATACCCTGAATGTAAGTTAATCTTTGAGAAATACTTGGTACCCTGGAGTTGGTCAAACAGGTCATCAATCTTTGGAAGCGGATATTTGTTCTTTATAGTAACCTTATTCAATTGTCGATAATCGATACACATCCTTAACGACCCATCTTTCTTCCACACGAACTAGACTGGCGTACCCAAAGGTGAAGTGTTAGGCCTAATGAAGCCCTTATCTAGCAAGTCCTTCAACTACGCCTTCAACTCTCGCAACTCTGCCGAGGCCATCCTGTATGGAGGGATAGAGACGGCTAAGTGTCAGGCAACACATCAATGCTAAACTTAATCTCCCTTTAGGAGGAAGGCCTGGAGTTCATTGTAAGGCCTCGTAAAATTTCACCTAAAACCCAGGGTTTCGTGGTGCCGAGGTAGGCTAATGTACTTGAGGGTTGTAGAAAGCGACCCGCGATATGGATTTTTTGGGTTTAACAGTGCGTTTGGGAATTAAAGAAAAATTTTGGAGATCATTTTGCGGTCAACTATGCTATCACATCATCGTTTCACGAGCCGCACTTCCATCGCAGAATTGACATGAAGAAATTCGGAGGGTGATTCTACAGTCCATTTCACAGCCGCAGAACTGGTATGTGGACCGCAGACCTGACCACAGACTGATCCAGAGCAGGCCAGGTTTTGGCATCACTTTTGCAGCCCATTTTACGAGCGACATATCAGTCCACTCGACCACATATTTGAATTCTGAGGGTCCATTTTTTGATTTTTAGAACCCAACCCCACTTGATTAAAAGCCATTGGGTCTTGTGTAGAAGGCAAAAATCTACCATTTTAGAGTGAGGGGAGTGCTTTAGGGAGAAAGAAGGAAACCCCAAGTACTTTTTTCATCAACCCTTGTTCAAGCTTTGAAATTCAACAAGGACAAATCACAAGGTGTTCACCCAAGAGGTAAGATTCTATTCCCTCGCCCTCAATTTCGGGATTGGATTGAAAGTAAGTAATGAGAAGTGTGATTCTCGAGTGTTATTTATGCATGCATGTACCATCAAGGTTGGTGGGAAGGTCATTGAGCTCAGATGGGTAAACATTTGGTTGTGGGATGAAGGAATCCACCATAGGAGAACCTTGAAACCTTAAATGCACACATAGTTCTTGATAAAATACTCAAATGAGCTGAAACCCCGAGTATCTTCCTATTAATGGTTCAAATTTGTCATGTTTCTAATAGATTGAAGTCACTAGGATTTCCAGAACATTATAGTAATTTAAGGAAGCTCAAGCGAGTATGTTGGCTAAACTCCTCTTGTATAATCGATTTCCATGATGTCCTCGTAAGTTGCGATTATGATTGGCTCAATTACTCATTTATTATGTTTCGAGTCCTTCCTAATAGGTTTGATTATTCTAAAATAAGTGTTGTTTCGAAAGATATATATACTCAAAATGTGTTCCAAATGTTCCTATCATATCATGATTCCCTCCGAGAACGTAATCTAGTATGATCAATGGACCAAAGGTGTTGTGATTTAAAAACCATGTTTCAATTGCAAGTTAGTATGCCTAATTGGGGAAGAGAAACTCAATGTGCTTAGAAATCTTATTTGATCATATGTAAACTTAAAGTTTTGATTTGAAATTCTCTTATTTATGATAATACATGGTAACAGTTGAAAGTTATAGGGGTGAGTATGAAATATGAAATACGGCCGACGTGCCGAGAATGGTATTACAAATATGGCAACTCGTGCGAATGAAATGGAAATATGTGTGAAAGATTATGAAATGAGTTGTAAATCCTTTAAATAATAAATGCTTTGTGAGTATCGTTTAGTCACCGAGGAAGGGTAGGTTGAAATAACCTAACCCTTTAAACTACACGTGCTGGTGTAGGAGTGATTGAGGGGTAGATCCCCGTGTTGATGTGATGAGATCGTTTCCCCTTATATGGGTTGAGATTGACGTATTGAGATATTTTCCTTTAAATGGGATGAGATGATTTCTAGCAGGATGTGATGTGATGTCGACCCACACGGCATTGTGAGACGGCTCTACCTGATCAGACGCCATGCCGCGCAAATGGTGGTGTTTTGAGTGGATGTCTCTAGGAGAGATGGTTAGCCGGTTGGGCTGAGATCGGACTCCGTGATAAAAGCACGATGGTGTATCGGTACTAAAGATCTCCCAACTTAAAAATATTGAAACTTGAAATTTATCTTTCTCTTAACTTGACACCTTCATACTGTTGAGGCTCTCATTCATTTCCTGTTTGTTTCTCATTTTACTATTACTTGTTTTATTGAGAAGGTATTTAGTCTTACATACTAGTACTATTCCATATGTACTAACGTCCTTTTTGTTGAGAGCGCTGCATCTTTAATGGATGCAGGTGGTTCCATAGCAGGCAGTATGATAAGTGATAGCAGTATACCCTCTGCTCAGCTGACTTGGTGAGCCCCATTTCATTTCGGGGTCTTGTATCTCTTGTCCTCTATGTATATTGTTTTGGGGTATAGCTGAAGCCTTGTTGCCGATACCATCATGCTACTCTTTTGTATCTATTAGAGGCTTCGTAGACATAATGTGGGTGGTATCGTTATTTTTGGGAAAGTCAAACTAAAGATGTTGTATTTGTAACACATGTTCCACTTCAAACTATGGAAGTGCATGTATTTTGAAACTTGTTAATGACGTAACTAATGGTAATGACCTGGTGTTGTTCACATGACCCCCATTGTCTAATTAACAAAATATATCTTCTCTTTATTCATTGGTGAGTTTGAGTAGAAGGCATTGTATAGGCTTGCTTGGCCGGGTTATCGCAGTTCAGAGCCGGTCGCGCTCCCCGAGGTCGGGGCGTGACATTCATCTAGGAGAACATCTGGAAATTCATTAACCACGGGGATTGATTGTAGAGTAGGAGGCTTCGCCTTCGCATCTCTAATGTGAAATGTAACCTTTTGAGATCATCTTTCTTACCTTAAGAGAGGAAATAAAACTACCTTTCGGCGTAAAAATGTTCCCCTTCCATTCAGTGACGAGTTCACCGGGAAACTGAAACCTAACCATCTTCGTACGACAATCAACGTTTGCATAACATGATGCCCCCAGTCCATTCCCATTATCACATCAAAATCAACCATTTCTAACTCAAACAGATTAGCCTGGTTTTCACGACTACAAATAATCACTGTGCAACCTCTATATACCTTTCTAGCAATCACAGAATCTCCTATTGGAGTGGATACCGCAAGTGGTTTACTTATCAATACAGGTTCAATGCCAAACTTATTAGCCACAAAGGGTGTAACATATGATAATTTAGATCTCGGATCAATAAGCGCAAATACATCATAAGAAAACACAGATAATATACCTGTAACAACATCCGAAGACGACTCGAGATCCTGTCGACCAGCTAGAGCTTAGGTTCGATTTTGAGTACCGCTCGAACTCGGCACTACACCTCTATCTCTACCACGACCTGTCGACTACTGAAACCCCGTGCTGGAGGTCGAACTGATGAGGAAGAACCAGACACAGATCCAGTCGGCCGAGCCATACCACCACCTCCTCTATTAGGACAATCTCACATCATATGGCCGTGCTATCCGCAAGAATAGCACACATCGAAACCTTGACGGAACAGTCCAAAGAGGGCCTTGCCGCACTGATCACAACGGGGTGTTGGGGGTCTTGTTTGACTAGTATCCCTATGATATCGTGAGCCTGATGCCCCTGAACTCTGACCTTGACTAGAATAGATAGAACGATCATACCAAGGCCTCTGAAACTGTGGAGGAGCACTAGCTACAGGTGGTTCCAAACTCCTCGAAGACTGGGGTCTGATACTACCTCTGAAGTCACCAGAATACCCTGCGAATTTCACCCTCTTATGCTGACCCCTATCCTGCTCCCTATCTATCCTTTCGTGGCACTTACAGTCCTTTAGTATTTGGGCATAAGCTTGAATATGGGAAATATCCATGTCCTCCACCAAGGACGCCGTCGTGCACTCATTTATCAGATGTGGTCCCAACCTGTTCACGAACAGGTGCAACCTATCGCTCATCTCGGCCACCATATGGGGAGCGTACCTTGCTAAAGAATCAAACTACATACTATACTCTCGTACACTCATATTACCTTGTCAATGGTTCAAGAACTTATCAGATCTAGCTCGTCGTATCTCAACTGGCAAGCAGTGACGAAGAAAGGCCTCAGAAAATTCCTTCCACACAGCTGGATGAGCGTTCGAACCCCCGATTCTCTCCCAACTATCATACCAGAAAACCTCTAAATCCTGTAACCGATAAGGAGCCAACTTTACTGCCTCAGTATCCCTAGCGTGCATAACTCGCAGTGTACGATGAAATTGATCAATAAAAGTTTGCGGGTCCTCCTTGGGGTCTGATCCGGTAAACACTAGAGGGTCAAGATTTAATAAAATCATGAGCTCTCACACTAACTAGTTTATCGGCAGCACCGATATTCTGCCTCTGAGCTAGAGCAACTATAAATCTAGTCAACAACTGCATCGCACTGTGCGTATCGTGGTCTGTAGTGCCAGACGAGGAACTGGAGGTGCTGGGTCCCTCCTAATATCCTCTGGAGGGACGAAGTAGATGAGGTATGAGCCGACATCTTGCTTTGAGCCTCACTTTGTCCTGCTCTGATTGGAGGCACCTGACTAGTACCCTCTCCTACAGCTATATCAAGCCGTCTACTAATAGCTTGCTTCTTAGTCGAAGCATCGCTGAAAAAAAAAAAGGTGAATATTAGAGATGAAGACTTACGACTCAACTCTATGCACGATCTAGATTCAGAAAGAAGGTAACAACCCTAGTTGTCATGTAGCCTCCTGATTATAAATGTGGCGCGCTACACATCCATAATCAATACTCTACTAAACACTTATCATATACAACCCCTAGCAAAGACTTGCTTTGATACCAAGTTTTTCACGACCCAAACTAGAGGGCCATGACTAGCACCCGAGCCATACCTCCCGAGCACCAGCGTACATTATATCTAACCTTTCTTGTTATCTATAATGGCCGACGAGATCAACATAAAAGGTAGCCATGAATCATGAACAACCAACAATGACAGATAATGGCATGAACATACATAACATAGGCCGACAAGGCTGTCACAAAGCTATATATAAGGTGTAAGCTAACAAGCTGCCATGAGAGAATATACAACAAAAATCAGCCGACAAGGCAATACAAATTATACATGAGTCAACACCTGTCTATGAGCCTCTAAAGAAACATAAGTGCAGAAACATTGCTAGAACAGGGCCTCGACATACCCATAGTGTCTGTAACAAAATTGCATACCAAGACCACGGCAAGTCCGGAAAAGAGATCTCGCCAAAAACCACTGAATTGGGCAGCCTATTGTGGTGGGCGGGAGGGGG
>MCJB01038104.1:31988-52672 GCA_002018475.1 Nicotiana obtusifolia
TGCGTCTACCTGTCTATCAGGACCTACAATGAGACATCCAATGTCCACAAATAAAAGGATCTTCAGTATGAATAAGGTACCGAGCATATAAGGTAGGTAAGCATAAATAAGAACAGTAATGTAAGTAGGGGTAGAGAATATACAACCTATAAAATCTGAATGCCTCTTAAGGCGGCTGGCACGAAATGCATGATACACACACACACACAGATATATATATATATATATATATACACACACACACACTCTCTTTTAAAACCATACGCCTCCGTGGGCATCATCATCATCATCATATCATACCCGGCCGTAATAGGCTTGGTAAAAACGTACCCGACCATCATAAGACTGGTAGAATTGTACCCGGCCACGTGGAGCTCGGTAAAGCCTAATCAATCGGTGGTTGATTAATAGGTGCCGCACCAAGACGACTGTAGCGCGGCTCGGTAGAGTAAAATAGGTACATATATATAATGCATGCTGGACTCATTTGAATCACATTTTGAACCTTTCGGAGTGACGTAATGTCGATAACCTCCGTACACGTTATAAGGACTAACTCTTTGTCATGGATCTTATAATAATTAGGAAGTACCAAAAACATTGATAACATGAGAACAAAAGAAGTAACATTAACATCAGTCGTTCCATAAGATGGGAGAAAATGTAAGTACTGCTAGATTCTAAGAGTGGAGTATCTTTGGAAGCTCATTCATTACATTATGTACAATCAGAGTTGTGCAAAAGAAGAAAAGGGATAGCCTCACATACCTTGTATACACTGCCCAACCTCAAGCTATGCAAATGTCACGACTCCGTAGTCTACAATAAGAAAATTGATACTATCGTTATCGTTTAAGCGACGTAACTATTATATATAGACTGCAATCTATTTTATGATGAAACAGACAGCACCTCCCCTATTTGTATGACTTCCCAGAAGTTAAAATAATCACCAAACAGCCCAAAAAAATCAATAATAATCATATTAAGCCTCCCAAAATAGTCCACCAACCAACAACATTACTAACAAGCCTTTCGATAGATATCTCACAAGTTCTAGCTTCAACGACTTAGCTGAAACTTGGATAATCTTAAATACATGTAGTGTAAGAGGTTACTTTCCTTTAAGCAGATAGAATAACTCAAATTTGACCTTACTTCACCACGAAATATCCTTCCAATGCTGCCACAAGAACAAGGAAGCGAAACTAGCAACCAATTCGGGTTTTTCGGCACTAGAATCACTTTGGAATACTTGAAATCACCTAGGGCTAATATTAAAAACTTGAGATAGTATTTTAAAGAACATAAACCACTTAAAACAACCTTCTGCATGAGCTGGAACCACACAAAAAATAGCAACAACAAGAAGAACAAGAAACTTACTAACGTCACGGGATTCCAGACACTTGATTTGTGTTGTTTGCCCTTTGTTTGGGTCTTGGATAATGAGAGAATCCTGAGAGAGAGTTTTTAGGTGTCTAGGGTCTGAATAGAGTGAAAAGAATGAGTTAAAATGGGCTTAAGACATCTTATATATATCTATATATCTCAACCGCTTATGTGGGTCCCGTAGAGAGCTACTTGGCGCAGTCTTGCATAAATGCAAATATTTCTCTACTTCTACGTTGTATCAATGAGCGGTTTAATGTGTTGGAAACTAGATCATAGATATTTAACTTGGTGGGTAAATCACCCCGTAATTCCAAGTAAATTGGGAGAAAAGCTTAGTAACATTTGACCTTAAGTTTAAGTAAAATTATGAATGTAAGTTGCGACAGCTTTTGTCGACTTTTGTTTCATAATTCGTTTGACATCAAGAATTAAGATATGAATATTATATGATTCAAATACTGTAAAACACGACCTCCTGAGAAAATTAAGCACCTCTAGTTTTACCCGAAAATACGGGTTACAACATCATTGATTCGTTTATCTTCTAATACTTATTAGCCACTCTTAGTTAATCTCTTATAGGACTTACCTCGACTAACTTACGACTTGATCTAAAAGTACGCGATTATGGTTTGTAACATTAAGGTACTTCAAAACTACTAATTTTATGTCTAAATAACATATAGCATCCAATTTAATGCATTAAGTTGTACACTTCACTAGCAATCACATTGATACTATATCCTACAATGTTCTTAGGCTACTCTATCCTGGGTCACATTTAACCGAACTAGAAAGCGAGGCTCTCAGAGAAACTCGCGTTCCAACCCTCAAAATCCATGCCATATTGATACAACTATTTGTGTGCACTATGGAAAAATATATCTTTTATGTAATCTTACCTTTTTGATATCATACATTTACGGAAAACTTTGGTGTATTACGAAATTGAACTTCTAATCTGAAGGCTAACTTTTTCGATATCTTACCCTTAGGTCTTGACTTTTCGGAATGCTCTTGTCATACTATGGCACCTTGGACGGGTTGAACAATCTTATTTAAATATAAATATCATATATTTTCATTATGTATATGCATGCATGCTACAAATGCTGGACTTAGCTCGTTGACATGCAATTATTCTCAAACTCAACCTTAAGTCATATTAAGCACCCCTGGTCACGATCAACATTTGAGATTCAAGTCACTTCATCACATATTTCTGAATCCCTCATAACTATTGTAACGACCCGATAAGTTGTTTTGCTTTCTAGGTCCCCGTTTCCATAATTAAGACTCCCCATATGTGCTTTTAATGTTTTATGACTTGCAGGATGATTGGTTTAGGTTTGGAAGGGTTCGTGTTAAAATTGGAACACTTAGCTCCTTAGTAGTGGCCTATGATGGCCAGGTTATACTCGAGTCTTTATTTGTAGCAAACAACCTCGGAACCAGGATTTGATGGTTCCAATAGGTTTGTATGATGTTTCTGGACTTGGGCATGTGTTCTGATCAGGTTTCGGGGTAATACGGGAGCTGTTTGGCACTTGATGTTGAAAGTTGATTCCTTGAAGGTTTTCTAGTTCTTTAAATTTGACTTGGAGTAGACTCGAGGTTCGTTTGGGATTACGAGCCTGGGAATAGTTACGTATGGTGATTTATGACACGTACGCAAAATTTGATGTTATTCCAAGTAGTCTAAGTCTGATTCGGCGCGTTCGGAGTTAGTTGAGAAGCTTGAAGTTCATAAGTTGATTCAATTTGGTTTTGGCATGCGATTCTTAGTAAGATATTATTTTATATGTTCCGGAGTTCGAGCAGGTTCATATTATTATTATGGACTTGTTGGTGCGTTTGGACGGGGTCCTGGTGGGCTCGGGTGCGTTTCGGACTGCCCGGAGCTAAGTCCAAAACTGTTGGTATGCTTGTTCTCGTTTCCTTCTTCGTGAACGCAGAAGGACCCTCGCGTTCGCGATGAAGGATTTGGGGACTGTGTGCCTTTGCTCTTCGCGTTTGCGAAGAAAAGGCCGTGTTTGTGAAGCTTCAAGACCTGTGGCCTTCGCGTTCGTGATGACCACGTCGTGTTCACGAAGAAGGGTTAGGGGGCCAGGGATATGTGGGTCATTGCCCTTCACGTTCGCGATGCTTGGGGACTTTTTAATTGTTATTTTGTTAAAGGATCATTTAATTATTGTCTCTTTTTCCATTATTGATGTTGTATTTCATGCCTATTTAATATTCTTGTACATTATGTATATTGCCCACTAGTAAGTGTCGATGTCAACCCCTCGTTACTACTTCTTGGAGGTTAGACTAGATTATTACTGGGTACACGTTTTTTACATACTCACACTACACTTATATACATATTTGTGCAGGTTCTCTGGCAGGTGCATCTGGAGTTCGTCCAGGCGTGCATCTGCATTACCCGGAGGCCTAGTGGTGAGCTGTTTCCCATGCTCCTTTCTGCAGCACCCGGAGCCTACTCTTGTTATGATTATCATTTCTGTCTATTATGTTGCAAACGATAGTTCTTAGGAAGCTTTGTTATTCTACTAGATGCTCATTCACTTGTGACACCAGGTTTTGGAAAGTTCTAGTAGACACTCATGGTTTTGATTATTAAAGTCACTATCTTACTCTCATGTTTAGTTTATGCTTTATATTACTATGGTTACATGTAATTTGTTTCTGTATTAAATAAAAATCAAAGACTTTAAAAATATTAAAGTGAGCAATTAAATGGGTAGTTCATCGTTGGCTTACCTACCGGCAACATTGGACGCCATTACGGTCTATAGTGGAAATTGGGTCGTGACAACTATGCTAGTTTAAAAACATATCAGTATCACTAAATGAAATTTAGGACCTTAAGCCAACCTATCACGTTTGTATCTTATTGGAAGTGTATTTCTTGCTTCATCTATTGTCTGTAGAATTCTTTCTCTCCATAATTCAAGGATGGCTTTTAGAGTTTTGTGATTTTTCTTTTCCCTAAAGAGAACGCCTTGTAGTGTATATTTATCTCTCTTCTATCTCATCTTGTTCTTTGGTACTCATAAACAGACATTCGTATCATTGAAGATCTTGGTGTTGTCATTCTGCAGTGATTCACCTCATGGCAACAATTTATCTCATACATATAATAAACTACCAATTTCTTCTTATCGTCTTCACAGTTCAGAGGAGATTCTTTGATACGAGTCACAAAGTACTCATTGCAACTACCATAAGTCCCACCTTAAAGAGTATGTACAATTCTTACCTAACCCCTGTATGTAACTTATTAACCTTTATAGCCGTCATGACCCGAAATCCCAACCTTAGGGCCGTGATGATGCCTAACATTCATTTTCTAGGCTAGACAATGTTAATTAATTTATCAACCATTTTTAGCGATTTAAAACAAAACATTTATAATATGAAACTGAAACAATCTTAAATAGTCGTGATAAATACAAACTTAATGCAATCTAAACATATCGCAGAAATCTGGAGTCATGAATACATGAACAACTAGAGTACTACAAATAAAGTCTGAATGAAATACCATTGTTTGAAACAAAATTAAACAGTAATGACCGAATAGAAGGGTACTTCAGGGACTGCGAATGCCAGCAACTCTACCTCAAGTCTCCTCAGCAAGTCGATCCGGGCAAAACTCCTCTACATGCTGCTGGGACTAGTAGCAGGATCTGCATAAGAAGTGCAGAAGTGTAGCATGAGCACGACCGACCCCATGTACTCTTCAAATTTCAAGTCTAACCTCGACGAAGTAGTGATGAGGATATGACAAGACACTCATAATAAAACTATACGAATTATAATAACGGAATACATAGTCCTTGTAGATTTGTATGGATTACAAGTAGCTTATTGGAAATTGGGTCGTGACAACTATGCTAGCTTCAAAACATATCAGTATCACTTAAAGAAATATAGGGCCTTAAGCGAACCTATCACATTTGTATCTTATTGGAAGTATATTGTTTGCTTCATCTATTGTTTGTAGAATTCTTTCTCTCCATAATTCAAGGATGGCTTTTTGAGTTTTGTGATTTTTCTTTTCCCTAAAGAAAACACCTTGTAGTGTATATTTCTCTCTCTTGTATCTCATCTTGTTCTTTGGTACTCATAAACAGACATACGTTTCGTTGAAGATCGTGGTGTTGTCATTCTGTAGTAGTTCACCTCATGGTAACAATTTATCTCGTACATATAATAAACTACCAATTTCTTCTGATCGTCTTCACAATCCAGAGGACATTCTTTGATAGGAGTCACAAAGTACTCATTGCAACTACCATAAGTCCCACCTTAAAGAGTATGTACAATTCTTACCTAACCCCTGTATGTAACTTATTAACCTTTGTAGCCGTCATGACCCGAAATCCCAACCTTAGGGCCGTGATGACGCCTAACATCCATTTTCTAGGCAAGCCAATGTTAATAAATTAATTAACCATTTCTAGCTATTTCAAAACAAGACATTTATAATATGAAACTTAAACAATCTTAAATAGACGTGACAAATACAAAGTTAATGCGGTCCAAACATATCGCAGAAATCTAGAGTCACGAATACATGAACAACTAGAGTACTACAAATAAAGTCTGAGTGAAATACCATGTTTGAAACAAAATTAAACGGTAATGATCGAAAAGAAGGGTACTTCAGGGACTGCGAATGCCAGCAACTCTACCTCAAGTCTCCTCAGCAAGTCGATTCTGGCAAAACTCCTCTACATACTGCTGGGACCAGCAGCAGTATCTGCATAAGAAGTGCAGAAGTGTAGCATGAGCACAACCGACCCCATGTACTCTTCAAATTTCGAGCCTAACCTTGACGAAGTAGTGATGAGGCTATGAAAAGACACTCACAATAAAACTGTACGAATAATAATAATGGAATACATAGTCTTGCGGATGTGTATGGATTATAGGTAGTTGAATAATGCGATGATCAAGAATAAGTACCTGCTTCCTAGGATTGATGATTTGTTTGATCAGTTGTAGGGTGCCAGGTTTTTCTCAAAGATAGACTTGAGGTCTGGGTTCCATCAGGTAAGGGTTGAAGAGAAAGATGTTCTGAAGACAGTATTCAGGACCAGATACGGGCACTTTGAGTTTCGTGATATGTCGTTCGGTTTGACCAATTCCCCAGTAGTATTCATGGACTTTACGAACTATACGTTCAGACCCTTTCTAGATCTGTTCGTGATTGTATTTATAGATGATATTTTGGTTTATTCCCGTTCAGAGGCTAAGCATGCAGATCATTTGCTTACTGTGCTCAGAGTTATACAAAAAAGGAAGTTTTATGATAAATTCTCTAAACGTGAATTCTGGTTGACTTCTATAGCTTTCCTTAGGCATATTATTTTAGGTGAGGGTATCCGATTTGATACACAGAAGATTGAGGCAGTAAAGACTTGGTCTAGACCCATGACACCGACGGAAGTTCGTAGCTTCCTAGGTTTGGCAGGTTATTACAGGAGATTTGTAGAGGGCTTTTCTTCTCTTTCAGCACCATTGACAAAATTGACTCAGAAGGCAACTAAGTTTTAGTGGATTGATACTTGTGAGCAGAGTTTCCAGGCATTGAAGAATAGATTGACTTCAGCACTAGTTCTGACACTCCTAGAGGGAACCGTCGTTATGCTAGCTATTGTGACACTTCGGGCGTTGGATTGGGTTGTGTATTAATGCAGCATGGTTAGGTTGTCGCTTATGCTTCTAGAACACTAAGAAAGCACGAGAAGAATTACCTGACCCACGATTTAGTGTTAGCCGCGGTGATTCATGCACTAAAGATGTGGAGACACTATTTTTATGGCATACATGTTAATATCTATACTGATCATAAGATCCTTCAGCATATCTTCAACAAAAGGAATTGAATTTACGTCAGAGGCGATGGTTGGAGCTACTGAAAGACTATAATGTTGATATTTTATACCATCCAAGGAAGGCGAATGTAGTAGCCGACGCCCGCAGCCGTAGATCTATGGGTAGCCTATCATTTATAGAGCTAGAGAAGAGTGAGATAGCCAATGAGATTCATCAGCTAGCTAGTCTAGGAGTTTGATTATTGGATTCAGGTGATACCGGAGTTACTATTCAGGGCACGACACCATCCTCTTTTGTAACTGAAGTGAAGGAATGCCGGTATGAGGATCCTGTGCTAGCTCATTACAGAGATACTGCTCCTCAAAAGGAGAAGACACCATTTGAGATTATAGGAGATGGAGTCCTTAGATATCGAGGTCGATTATGTGTTCCTAATATGACAGGGCTTTTCCTACAGGTTATGGGAGAAACTCACTATTCTCGTTGTTCTGTTCATCCAGGAGCGACGAAGATGTATCATGATATCAGGGAAATATACTGGTAGGACAAAATGTAGAAGGATATAGCAGAGTTTGTTGCTCAGTGCCCTAATGGTCAGCAGGTTAAGATTGAGCATCAGAAATCGGTGGATTATTACAGGGTATAGAGATTCCGACTTAGAAATGGGAAGTGACTAATATGGGTGTCATCATAGGTTTACCTTGTACCCAGCGTAAGTTTGATTCTATATGGGTGATTGTTGATAGACTTACAAAATTAGCCCATTTTCTGCCTGTCAGGACTACATATTCAACAGAGGATTATGCAAGGCCTCACAGTAAGGAGATAGTACGACTTCATGGTGTCCCTATATCTATTATCTTAGATAGAGGTGCTCAGTTTACAGCTAATTTCTAGAGGTCCTTCCAAAAAGGATTAGGGACTCTGGTAAATCTTCGTACATCATTTCATCCTCAGACAGACGGTCAGGCTGAGCGTACTATTCAAACACTTGAGGATATGCTACGGGCTTGTGTGATAGACTTCAGAGGTAGCTGGGATGATCATATTCCACTTATTGAGTTTGCATATAATAATAGCTATCATTCTAGCATTCAGATGGCTCCATATGAAGCTTTTTACGAACGGAAGTGCAGGTCACCTATCAGATGGTTCGATGTTGGGGAAACTAAGTTAATAGGACCAGAGTTGGTACAACAGGCAGCTGAGAAGATTAAGCTTATAAGGGAAAGGCTATTAGCAGCTCAGAGTAATTAAACATCTTACGTAGATAATCGACAACAAGACTTGGAGCTTCAGGTAAGCAACTGGGTATTCCTAATTGTATCACCGATGAAAGGTGTTATGAGATTTGGTAAGAAAGGAAAGCTTAGCCCTCAGTACATTGGACCTTATACGATTATACGTAGAGTAGGCTACGTAGCATATGAGTTAGACTTGCCTTCCAACTTGGAGTTTGTACATCCAGCCTTTCATGTGTCTATGCTCCATAAGTGTATTGGAGATCTTCCTAGAGTCGCTCCAGTTGATGATGTTCAGGTCACAGAGCAGCTATCATATGAGGAATCTCCCATTGCTATGCTAGATAGACAAGTTTGAAGATTGAGAACTAAGGACATAGCTTCGATTCAAGTACTTTGGAGAAGCAAGAATGTGGAGGAGATGGCTTGGGAAGTTGAAGAAGACATGAAGTCTAGGTTTCCTCACTTGTTTCTGCTTCCAGAGGAGGAACCAACTGAGACATCAAGGTGCGTTTAAGATACTAGATTCTTATGTTAGTTAGTGTTATTGGTCGTGTGAGGCCATTGGTGTTATTGATGATTGTAGCCCCATGTGGCTTTGTATTGTTGGCTTTGCTGCATGACAGGTTGGTAGTAGTACCATTATAGAGGAGACTCTATATGATACAACAAAAGGAGCAAACACGCAACTTTTACAAATGGCTCTATTCATAGAAGTGCTACGGTTGCCTATGGTCTTGATTCCCCATATGTCCTATTATTATATCGTCTGTAAGCTGATAAAGTTTATTTCGTGATATTAATCGAAGGCATATTGATCTTATGACATCCCGAGAGATATTATTGACTTACTTCTTATGCATTACATTCATTTATACATGTATATGACCCATGACCAGATGGAATTATATACACGTATATTATATGTATATGGGGTATAGGGAAAGGTTAAGGCGTTATATACGCACCACCACCTGATCAGTCAGCACATGTTGATGATTGCCCACTGAGGCCGAGATGATATGATGGGATGCCCTTAGAGGCTTGATGATATTATGTATGCATATGCCTATGCATGATAAGATATTTATACGCATATCCATGACATTATAAATGTTTCATGATTCATAGAGCTATTTAGACTTACAGGTTGAGTCATTTACTCCATGTTTCTTTCATATCTTTTATATACTGATTTTTATGCTTTACATACTCGGTACATTATTCGTACTAACACCCTTATTGCCTGGGGTCCTGCGTTTCATGCCCGCAGGTGCAGATAGATAGACTGACGGCCCCCCCTTCTTAGGATCCTTGCTAAGTGAGAGTTGGTGTGCTCCATTTGATCTAGAGCTGCTATTGGGTTTTGGTACGATATTTGGGTATACAACATATGGGTATGACGGGGCCTAGCCCGTCCTTTAAACAGTTGTACACTCTATTAGAGGTCTGTAGACAGTCATGTATAGTTGGATAGTGTGTGGCCTTGTCGGCTTCTATTTTGATATATGGTGGTCCGTAGCGGCCTTGTCGGCTCGCCCTACGAGTTCGGTATATATATATATATATGTGTGTGTGTGTGTGTGTGTGTATATATATATATATGTATGTATATATGTATGTATGTATGTATATATGTCTTTTGGGCATGTTTTCTCATGTATGTTATTCACATGATTCAACAGTTCTTGGCAGATGTTATAAATACCCTACCCCTATTTCATGTTTATATCTTAGACATATGCTTAGGGGTGTTCGACAGAAAAGACGCGGCACCGTACGGCCCATCGGTTTGAGTCATGACAGCTGCCTTCAAGTCCTAATTTATCCACAAGTATGCCTCAAAACAGAACTAAATAACACATGTCTATGCGATCTGATTGTCGATAGCATACTCCCCTACTTGGCACGAAGCCATAGGACATAACACCTGATAATCACAATACCCTACTTCATAATTGCCATGATCTCGCACTGTAATTCAACTAAATCCTTCATAAGCTCATGTAGCACCAATCATAAAATACCTCAGATCATTCTCTAAGCATATATTCACCCTCGTGACTATCTCGCGAACTCCCTCAAGCAATTCGAACTTTAAGTGTAGCACATACACATCCCACTAGTAGAAAGAAAACTCTTCATAGAAACATCACACAACCTCAGAACATCCTACAAGAGATAACACACTTCCTTAGCCTCAAACTGGCATCTCTCTACGCCCTATCATGGTCACAGCCTCTATGCAATCACTAAATCCTCCCGATTCTTAACTCGTCAATAGGACATAAGATTCTACTTTACTCCACAAGTGTACAACTGAAAGATCCCTCAACAAACTCGAAACTCGAGGTGGTACAACACATTAAGACAAATATCAAGTACCCATAGTCCTTTACACCCCAAGAAAATTCTTCTTATCACATCCAAATCATCTAAGCATAATTCTCATTAACATTATACTCACCATATAGCTATCCAACCACTCACTGAGCCATCAATACCACTCCTATGGATACTACCGGGCACATAAGTCCAAATGCACATACTCACACAACTGAAACTACCGAGCACTCAAGTCCTCCAGACTGGTCTATCTCCACAACACAGAAAACACATCTCGCACCTCATCCAAGACATCACAAGTCGTTGATGCACAGTTGATACCGAGTGCTAAACTTCACATAAGGTGGATGGAAGGAAATAAAAGAGATACACTTCAAGCTGAATCAATGTTGCACGATAAGGAAAGAAAGATCGGAAGTTTCCTACATGCCCCGTAGCCTCTCAAAGATAAGTATGGACGTCATCATACCGATCCGTAAGACTCTACGAGACACTTGCTCATGACTCGTAGAACCGATGAACCAAGAGCTCTGATACCAACTTGTCACGATGCAGAATCCACTTAGTTGTGATGGCACCTAACCTAACCCACTAGGTAAGCCAAACAACGGTCAACACAAATCTAATGAATTAATAAGAAATCAATAAGTGAATTTCCATACAATAACCCAAGTACTGGTACTACAAGTCATGAGCTACTAAGACTTAAATTTACAAAGTTGGTACAAAATTAAATACAACATCTATTTGGAATATACATAAACAGAATACGAATCTAAAACTACCAAGGACAAGTGGTAGCTATACCTCGGAAAGCGAGTACATCATCACTTCCAGCTCCTTCCATACACAGCAGCATTGGCTCCAAGATCTGCACGCAACATGGAGAAGTGTAGTATGAGTACAACTGATCCCATGCACTCAACAAGTATCATAAGGAACCTCGATAAGGTAATAGTGGCAAGAATTATTAATGATACTCGCCAAATAACCTATTCAACTAATATAGATCAAAAGTACACACCAAATTGTTATCAAGTCATAAACTACTGATAAAGAATCCTCGTTCCCAAAGATAACATAACATGCTCTTTTCCAGTTAACAATCCATCATATAGAGAAGATATGTGTCCGACATCATCAAATCACCAAACTTGCATATAGAAAAGAAATGCGTGATTAAACAAGTCAAGTCACATGGATTCACTGATAAAGAAGATATGTATCATGTCTCATCTTATCAAGTAAGGTGACATATAAATAAGATATGCATAAAGGCATGTATACATTCGGAAGCTAGAAAATAGAGAAGAGATGCAGCAAAACACGTGTATGCTCCAAGGAAAATGCAAGTAGAGAAGAAATGCGATAACCAAATCAAACTCTGGCCAGTTCTCCTCAGAAATACCATAACCGAACAAAACCACTGATCAGCTTTCCTTATACTATGTGTAGACCATCAGCAGAGAAACATGAGAGGGTGACCCTAGGGGGATGGATCCATCTCCATACGTGGCACAGACAACTCACGTGCAGCACGAACAACTCACGTGCCAATAATATATATCAAATGCACAGACGACTCACTTGCTGCACGGACGACTCACGTGCCAATGAAAACAATATCTCGGATCCTCATGGATAACTCACGTGCCAATAGTAACAATATCTTAGATCCGCACAAACAGCTCACGTGCTATTTCTTAACCGCAGGGACAACTTATGTGCCAATAATATATCAACCGCACGGACAACTCATGTGCTGCGCGGACAACTCATGTGCCAAAAATATCAACCGCACGACATGTTCACATGCCATAAATATCAACAACATAGAATTTTCACGTGCCATAAATATCAACCGCACGACATGTTCACATGCCATAAATATCAATCGCACGGCATGTTCACATGCTACTAGTCCAATCCATATTACACAGAGAGCAGATACCCAAAAAACATGTACAAGAACAATGGATATCCAATTTCATACTCATGGACTGGTGTAAGTGACATGCCAAGATACATGCATATTTGAAGTGTGCTATCATTGCTCAAACCAAGCAATTACATCACGAAAGTAACAATTATAAGGTTCAATCAAGAGATTAACCTCTATGTAACCTCAAACATGGTTCAAACAACTCACAAAAGGGCTATAAATATAAGAAACATCACAGCATGAAGCTTAGAAATCAATTAAAGGCATATCATAGCTAAGCAGTACCCGAGCATGAATAATACCTCGGTGCATGCATATGGGCTCAAACCCACACATGTGTGCCACTCATAGCATGTAGCTATCGTAAATAACTCAGGAAACTGGTGCCTCAACCAAGTTTAGGCAAGATACTTACCTCAAGCAAGCCAAAACAATACTCTAGAAACACCATCCCACGCGAATCGACCTCCGAATGGCTCGAATCAATCCAAAAGCAACACAAAAATATCAAATAATGCCATAGGAATCAAACCCAAATGATAAAGGTCGAATCTTGAATCAAATACTCAAAGTCAACCAAAAGGACAACCTGGCCTGCATCCCGGAATCCGAGAAAATTCATAGATTCTGACAACCCATTCGAATGTGAGTCTAACCATACTAACTTCCTCCAAATCCGACTCTGAATCAATGTTCAAAACCCAATATTCACTTTAGAGAAGTTTTTGACAAATATCCCCAAACTCTCTTTTAGATTCCTCAACTAATATGCCAAAATCGAAGATAGACTCATGAATAATAATCAAAATCAAGTTAAGACACTTACCCCAATACAAATGGAGAAAATCACCTAAAAATTGCCTAAATCCGAGCTCCCAATCTCAAAATATGATAAAATGAGTGAACCCATCGAATATAATATCTTATATGCACTGCCCAACAGTACACTACATTATTGCGGTTGTACCCTCACGATCACGATGCACAAAATGAAACTCTGCCCCAGGAACTACTTCGACATAGCCTGACGCACGCAAACGCGATGGCCAATAGGCCGCAAGCTCGGTGAACGCGGATGATCATTCGCGGACATGACCTTTACTAACTGCAGAACCCAACACATTGCGAATGCGGTATCCTAAACGCAAGCGTGAAGAATAACAGTCCCAGCAATCTACGAACACGCTTCACCTATCACGAACGCGATACATAAACCTCCAACCGGATCCCAAAACTCTACACCATCACGACCCTCTTCACACGATCACGATAAACACCCTGTAACGACCTGACCAGTCATTTTGAGCTTCATTCGGTGGTTTGAGACTTTGAGTAGCTTCATATTATGTATTATTTTCTGCGTGTATGGTATGTATCGATTTTCGAGCGGTTGAGGATTAATTTGGAAGAATGATTCTCGTTTTAGAAGCTTTAAGTTGGAAGAGTTGACCAAGGTTTGACTTTTGAGTAAACAGACTCAGAATCGGGTTTTAATTATTCCAATAAGTTTGTATGATGATTTTAGATATGTCCATAAAGTTTGGTTAAATTCCGATGAGTTTTGGTTAAGTTTGGGTTGTATGGTGATTGTTTTAGGTTTCGACGTCGATTTGAGTATAAAGGTTACCATATTGAGCAAACGACCTTTGATTCGTGTTTCGGTAAAACCATTATATCTGTATCGTAATTTTGGAACCATATCAACTGAAATCATCAAGTTTCGACATCGTAGAAGGAATTCATGGTCATTTTACTAAGAATTGAGTTGCCAGATTTTTCTGATTAACTATGAAATTGCCACTGAATTCATATTTAAAAATATACACTATTTTCAAATATTGAAACCAACATATCTCCTTTATTATAAGGTCAAATGGAGTGATTCAAAAGCCTAACTTGACTGGAATTTCATGAGGAATCCATTGGAGGCATCAAAGGTGATTTTCGGGATCGTTTGGCATAAAAATCGAGTCAGAACAACTGGGCATTTTTGGCTATTAATGTTGTTAGAGTTTTTCTCATCTTGAAAGTTTGGGATTGGGAGAATTCAAGGATGTTCATCAAGTTTCTTCTATGGGGTAAGGTCTAAACCATAACCTAAGTATTTTTCTTTAATTCATTCCTTTGGTTTAAGCTTGAATCCATAATTTTAATTGAAAACCCATTTAATTCTTTAAATCAAGACCTAGGGTTATGTCATAAATATTAAATATTGAAATGAGTTAGAGGCGTTTATTTCCCGATTCCTTTTGGGGTCTTGTTCTCCTATAAAAGGAGAATGACATACTTGAATTTGGCGAGTTTTGGAGGAGTATTTCGGGACATATGGGACCCAACTAGTGTGGGTTGGACTTTTGGGTTATGGACATCCAAGAGCGGTGTTTTGGCAAATTGGTTACTCTATCGGACTTCGATTGAGTCGGTATTTATTGGTGTGCACTTGTATTGGTTCGGGCTTCACTCGGATAAGCTTGGATTTGGAATCCAAGGCGGGCCTGCATTGACTTTTGTTGACTTTTTAGTGAAAATGTAAAGATCATAGATTTATTTATTGTAATTGATTTCTCTTGCATTGTTTGATGTTATTAAGTTATTTTTTGTCAGATTTGAGCCATGTGGAGGCGAATTTTAGGGAAAAAGCTATTCGGAGGGTTGAGATGGCCTAGTTGAGGTAATTATCTTGTCTAAATTTGTGTGGGGGAAACTACCCCTTAGGATTTGGATTGATTTGTTTTATTTGTGTTATGTGAAAGTCGTGTACGCAAGGTGACGAGTGGGCACACATGCTAGATGTGGTATTTGACCGGATTAGAATGTCTAAACTCTTTTCATGCCTTTAATTGAATTGTCATAACATGTAATACCTCTCATCGTTAATCTACTCTTACATGCTCTATTTGTCATTGTTAGCACTTGTTATACCTCTTACTTGTTATTTTGCTCTTATATACTTTAGTTGAAGTTATTGCCTTCCTTATTATCTTGTTACCTCTTAATTGTTTAATTACTTTTAATTGAAGTTGTTATTTTTTGGAATATCATCTTGTTGAGTTATTGGTGTTAAAGTTGTAATAGCCGTTATCACATTGAGGCAAAGTTGTTAATTGTTGAGATACCTTTCCTTCTTGAGCATTCCCATTCATTTTGTTATTGTTTAAATTCTTGTATACATTATGGTTGAGCCATGGGCTATTTGTTGTGGAAATATTGGTGTTGTTGACTTTGTGGCAAGTTGTGGCATATGGGCACTTGTGATGCGAGTTGTAATTGTGTTGAGATATTGATACGCATGCGGTGGTATAAGGCTAGGGGTTGATACGCGTGCGGTGAGATAAGGTGGGCTTGATACGCGTGTTGCTAGAAGGGGAATTTCTTGAAGCCACGTAGTGAGATAAGGTGGGCTAAAATGCGTGTAGCTATTTTGGGAAAAATAATTTTCAAAGCTTAATGTAAGGCTCAGGTGGTGATATATGGAAAGATTGTGATTAAAATAGTGAAATGGGAATACGCGGTGGTACCTTGGTTGATTTTCATTGTATATTCCACTGTTGGAACAACTTGTTGATTTGAACGTTCATTGTTCTTCCTTCAATCATTCATCCGCATTTTGATTGTGTTTGGTTATTCGTTGTTATCTTGGTGTTGGAACGATTGTAATTTGTTGTGTGAGCCATGCATTCTATGTGATTTGTTGTATTGCTTTAACATGCCAATCTGTGCCTCCGTTATAACTTGGTGAATTGATTGTCAATGTGAATTTAATTTCGTGGAGTAACTATATCATATTCTGTTGAGTTGTCGGTAACATAATGGTTTAAATAAAAGAATTATTAAAATGCTTTATTCTATGTGCCTCTTAAGATAGAACTCGTTATCTCACTCGGTGTCTTATTATTCTAAATGGTTATCTCACTTTCACTATAATTGGGTTCTCAAATTATACACATCACCCTGTTAGATGTTTATCTTACTTAAAATTGTAACCATGTTTTTCCTTAAGAAATTCTATATTTAATTTGTTAATTTAACTTATATTTTGATTTGTTTAAAAATGATACTTTTACTCAATTTTATTGATTTCTTAACTAAACCCATCTTATACTTTGTTTCGTACAAATTGTATTTTATTTTACTTTACTTGATTTCTAAAATAAACTCATTATTTTATTTGACACCTTACTTTTATTCAAGATTGTTATTATTTTTTATGGTGTTTAAATATATTTTTCGTTCATCTAAATTAGTATTTATCATGATTGCAAAGTACATGGTAGCATGTGGACTTTGCCGTATGAAGGTGATTGTTATTGTGGGCACGAGGTGCCATATGTATAAGATTTGGAAATTGTGGTTCATGACTTATGGTTTATGAGGTGTGGTGCATCGGGGTACTTCTTGTTGTAAGTCCATGTGTTGGGAGCGATTTCATTATTTGAGTTGTCATCCATTTTTCCTTATTTGTGTTCATTTATATCTCATTGGTGTTCTGATTACACTGTTTATTTATTACTCGTTTACTACTTGCTGCCATATATGTTTCTATTACTTCATTGTTGGTTGTAAATCAATAATTTTTCCGCCGTTGGTCTAATATTGATGTTCTTTCCAGTGTTAGCTTATGTATATCTTGGACAGGTTTCTATGTCTAGTAGGTATCTTGGCCTGGCCTCGTTTCTACTCTACTGAGGTTAGGCTTGATACTTACTGGGTACCTTTGTGGTGTACTTATGCTACATTTTTGCACATTTTGTGCAAATCCAGTTATTCTGATTGTGTTGTTGAGAGTTGCATCTGTGTGGTCGGAGATTTCAAGGTATAACTGCTTGACGTTCGCAGGCCTTGGAGTCACCATCTTACTTCATTATGCTACTGTTAAGTTGTAATTCAAACAATATTGAGTTTAGAAATTCTGGTGTGTTTTAGTAGTGGTTATGACTCCGCACTACCGATTTTGGGAAATGTATAACTATTGCCCGCTTGCAGTTATGTATGTCATTTAATGGTTTACGATAAATGATTAAATAGTTCGGTTCTGTTATTAAATCAGCATGTGTTAGGCTTACCTAGTATTATAGATTAGGCGCCATCACGACATCCTAAGGTGGTAAATTGGGGTTGTGACACACGTTCATCACCAGAAAATAGAGAAAAACTAGCAATCAAACATGAAAAAAAATTGTTCGAAACCGTCCCGAAACTCAGCCGAGCTCCTTTGACCCCGTACGAACATAGCAACAAGTCCCAAAACATAACACGAACCTACTCGAGGCCTCAAATCCCGCATAATTACATCAAAATCACGAATCACACCTCAAATCAAGCTTAATGAACTATTTCAAATTTCTAAATTCCAAACTTATTGTGAACAACTCTAAATCACCTCAAATTTTGCATTCAAGTTCCAATGAAATAGCAAACCTATTCCAACTTCTGGAACAACGATCCAAACCCGATATCATCAAAGTCCTGTCCCGGTTAAACCTATGAACTTTTCAAACCTTATTGCCATCTTTCCCTAGTTAGAGCCAAAAGCTTCTAGAAACATCCAAATACAATACGGGCATACGTCCAAGTCCAAAATCACCATCCGGACCTAAAGGAACCATTAAAACTAGCATCTGAGCTCAAATACACCATAGTCAAACTCGGTAGACTTTTCCAACTTAAAGCTTCTGAATTGAAGATTACTCCTCCAAATCAATCTGAACCTCTCGAAAACCAAAATCGACCATGCACGCAGGTCATAATACATCATTTCAATCTACTCAAGACCTCTACCATGATTCACAGGGTTCACATAGTCATATAAGCATATAAAGCATGATAGCAAGAAGCACAATATCCAAATCAAGGCATAGTACAACCTAAAGACTACTCCGGTCATGAATCATACATAGCAATAATATATACCCTCATCACCTCACATAAACATTGCTTCTCACACATTTCAATTAAACAAAAAAAGTCATATCCTAAGGGTTATTCCTTCAACAAGATTAGGCAAGATACTTACCTCAAACAAGTCATACCAATAAGACTCCAAACGGCTCGAATCTAGCTAAATACAACTCAAAAACATCAAATACTGCCATAGGAATCAAACCTAAAGATAAAGATCGAATCTTTAATCAAATACTCAAAGTCAACAAATAAGTCAATCCAGACCCGCATCTCGGAACCTGACAAAAGTCACAAATTCCGACAACCCATTCGAATATGAGTGCAACCATACAAGTTTCATCTAAAACCTGACTCCGAATTGATGTTCGAAACACGTTTAATCACTTTAGAAAACATTTACCAAACCCCCCCCCCCCTCCCTCCAATTTCACTATTAGATTCGCCAATCACATGCCAAAATCAAAGATAGAATCATTAAAAATTATCAAATCCGAGTCTAAAATACTAACCCAATCCAAGTGGGTGAAATGCGCCTCAATCCGAGCTCCCAATCTCAAAATATGGTAAAATGAGTTCCATGTCCGAAAATAGGAACTTATACCACTGCTCCAGGTCAACCCTTCGCGAACGCGACATGTGGCTCGCATTAGCAAAGCACCACAAATTCTGCTGCCAAATAAACCTTCACGTTTGCAGCATCACCATCATGAATGCGATGAACAAAGTCTGCAAAGCCTGCCACACCTTCGCGAATGCGACCATCCTGGTGCGAACGCAATGCACAAGTCAACGAACGATCACGAAAATGAAGTATGAACTCTCCAAATCCAAATTACCCTTCGCGAATGCGTTACTCTGGTCGCGAACGTGAAGAACACTGGTACCTGATAAAAACTAGCAGCTCAAACATCACCAAAATGATCCGAAACCACTCCAAAACATACCCGAGCTCCTCGGGACCCCGTCCGAACATACCAACAAGTCCAAAAATATAACACAGACCTGCTTGAAGCCTCAAATCATAAAAAATAACATCAAACACGAATCACACCTCAATTCAAGCTTAATGAACTATTCCAACTTCCAATTTCCAAACTTATGCCGAAATTCCAAACGGACATCAATAACCATAAAGTCAAATATGGGTCAAACCTATCAATTCTCCAAACCATCAAACTTCCAACTTTCGGCAATTAGCTTCAAAATCATCTAGGAACACCGGAACTCAAATCTGGGCATACGCCCAAGTCAAAAATTACCTTCCGGAGCTAACAGAACTATTAAAACTCAAATTTGAGGTCATTCTCTCACAAGTCAAACCTTGGTTAACTCTTCCAACTTAAAGCTTCTAAATTGAGAATTACTCTTCCGAATCAATCCCTAACTTCCCGAAAATCAAAACTAGCTATGACGTTCAAAATATTAATCTCTTTATCAAGCATGTAGTCCATGACGTTCTTACAAAATATGTACTTTTAGAAGAAGTTTTTATAGTTAATTAAAGTAAAATATATTAATTTGAAAAATATATATCTGTTATTTTTACAAAATTAATTACAAATATATGATTAGTAATTAATATGTTTTCAAGAATAATATGTATCTTAAATGTCAAATTTAATATCATTTATAAAGGCATATATAGTCAAGCTCTCTATAACAACATTCCTATATAATATATATTCACTATAGAAGCTATATTTTTTCGGAATTGATTCTTTATGTTATCTTTGTAAAGCCCGAAAACTTTTTCGCTAAGTATTATGCTCTCGATCAAGCCCTAAGTTGGACCAAAGGTGATTTAAGAGTTATAAAAGTATAAAGAGATATATCTTATGATTAGAAGGTTTGATGGATGGTTATAAGAGGGGAGAATTAATTTGGAATACATTGAGGTTGTTTAAGAGATAAAAATTACCTTAGCCGCACATGACCTAAGTTTCAATGACCATATATATATATATATATATATATATATATATATATATATATATATATATATATATATA
>MCJB01038104.1:52857-68429 GCA_002018475.1 Nicotiana obtusifolia
GGGGGGGGGGGGGAGAAAATAGCTTCATTATTCAAAGATTAAACCTCTCCTCTCATCCTCAAGTCATCCAAGGGTTCTCATACTACCTAAGGTGAGTTCTCAATGCAATTAACACTAGAATACTACTTCCAAACATTAATTCTAATAATATTCCATCTCGAAATCAATAGATTCTCAACAAGAACTCAAGAACAAGATCTCTCCGCTAACCTAGGATTTTGCAATTCAAGGTATGTTTTGTAACCACTTTCAACCATAATTATTAGAGAGGTTTATGGTTTACATACGTTCGTAGAAACTAGTACAAAAACCTAGATTAACTACGAACCTTAGAAATTAAGAAAGATGAAACCTAGGGTTTCTAAAGTTAGAAATTTTAAGATTTTTTCAATTGATTCTTAAATTAACTATGTATAGATTTATTTGGTGAGTTGAACCCATTGGATTGGAGAAAAGGAAGGTATTGAAAAGCAAGGAATCAAGGTGAGTAGAGATAATGCTTTTACTAAAGTTGTCTTCTCACAAAGATTATGGAATAAGTAATTACTGGACTATATAGGATGTTAATGTGGTCTCTGAATGGAACGAGTGAACTCACATTATCATTCCATTACAATTCTATAAAAGATCTTAGATGATTATCATGTTTGATAACTCAAGATAGCCTGTTATTCCATAAATCTTATCTCATGAATTCATGACATGCACATGTTTCCTTGATGTTATAGACTGTAGAAATTTCATTACATGATATTATGGAACTGTTTGATGAGAACTATGAAGATATATCATTGTCTTAAATTTTGTGATATAAAATTACTCAGGAAAATGTTTTGGGAGTTTTCTTAGATCTCTGAGAAGGGTTCAGTTGCAGATCTTGCTTTTGCGAACAAGAGTTCGCATTTGCATGCAAGGGCCTAAGCTGGCTGACCTCGCATTTGCGAGGAAGATGTTTGCATTTGTGAAGAGTCTAAAGCTGATTTTTTGAACATCTTGGCCACATTTGCGACCACTGGTAACAAATGTCAGCTTTGCATTTGTGAAGCTTTTGGGCGCATTTGCAATGAGTGAAACCTTCGCATTTGCGAACAAATTATCGCATTTACGAATTCTGGGCATCGAATGCACTGATCTCATTTGCGATTCAAGTGTTGCATTTGCGGGCATCACATTTGCGAACAAGAGTTCGCAAATGCAATACCTCCAGCTGGGTAAATGAGGGGAAAAAGTGGGACTTAGCTCATTTTACATCATTTCTCAACCCTAAATACTCTACAGGCATTTTGTTGAGAGCTTTTTTCCCTAAAATCATTGGTAAGCATCTCTAATCCACTTTCTTTTAATTTCCCATTACTTTTCGTGAGTTTTTAACATCAAATCTAGGATATCCATGGTAGAAATTAGGGATATGGATAGAATTTAAAGTTTTTGCAAAATTGAGATTTAGACCTAAAATTGAGTTTAGATTTCGAAACAAATCACATAACCGGGCTCGAGAGTGAATGGTAAATAGATTTTGGTCCGGATCTCGGATTTTGACCAAGCGAGACCCGGGGCTGACTTTTGTTGACTTTTTTGATTTCATCAAAGATTGAACCTTTTTGGTTCATGAGTAGTTTCTAAAGCTTATTTTAAATTGTTTGAACAATATTTGGGTAGATTTTTTTGGTTTGGAGGCTTGTTCGAAAGAAAACGGCGTAGTTGATTGTGAGTTGGTTGTGCAAAGAGGTTAGTGTCCTATCTAACTTTGATTTGAGGAAATTAGGATTTCTTGGTCTATTTGTTACGTGAATTATGTGTGGGAACAACATATGTATGAGGTGATCAGTTTATATGCGCTATCATGCGTTAAAGCATGCGGGTTGGGCTATTTACTTTCACGACTCATCTATTCCATGTTATCTCTTGTTACATGCTTTAATTACTGTATGTTCTTACTTGTTATCCATGCTTTACTTGTTATCTGTTAATTAACTCTTACATGTTCCTACTTGCTTTAATTTTCATCATCACATGCTTTATTTGCTTTTATTGTCCGTATATTACTTGATGCACTTTATTACGTTATTCCATATATGTGAGCCATTTAGCTACTTCTTTATTAATGTTTTGCCATGTTTTGCATTATGAGGTATTGTTTATTCCCCGTTTGTACTGTTAATTCCTTAATGTTCTGCTCGTTTCATTTCCCTTATTGTGTTGAGTTTACATAGCTAGTTGTGTTAAATTATTTTATTATTGATTTGATAGTGGGATCGGGTTGCACGCTGCAACAAATAATGACATGATATGATGTTGGGATCTAGTTACACGTTGCAACAGTTATTGTACTAAATGCAGAGACATCTGTACTTATCTTCTAGATGCTATAGGGCTTTAGGAAAATTTAACTTCTTATTTTCTCTATTGTGCGACTTTATTCTATCGCTGAAGTTTGAATCATTCCATTCTTGTTCTCTCGCTGATGGCGAGGACACGCACATCATCCAAAGACGAGCAGGAGACGGAGTCCCAGGTGTAGCCACTACCCGAGGTAGGGGCTGTGGCCGAGGTCGAGCCAGAGGCAGAGCAGAGCTCAGCCTAGAGCACAGGCAATAACACATACCACAGAGCCTCATATTGAGCAGGAGGAGGAGATCCCTGCTCCAGCCATACCGGTTGGACCAACTGTGGTCTCAGAAGAGTTAATAGCCACTCCCGTACTTCAGGACGCTCTAGTCCACCTTGTTGGTCCTATGGAGAGTGTGGCCCATGATGAAGTATTTCCTATGGCATCAGCTGTCTCTCAAGCTAGGGGAGGAGCCTAGACTCCCATTTGTCACACACCGGAGCAGATGGCGCGCGGATACCAAACATCGGCAGTCCCAACAATTGGAGCAGCTTAGTCGATCATTGCTACACAGCCCACGGAAGCGCCCGCTATGTCTTTTGAGAGGCTGAAGAGGTTGGACAAGCTCACTATGTTCTTTCCTATTCATTTTGGTGCTTCACCTTCGGAGGACCCACAGGATTACTTGGACTGTTTCCACGAGGTGTTGTGTAACATGGATATTCTGGAGTCCAATGGAGTCGACATCATAGTGTTTCAGATGAGCGGTTCTACCAAGAGGTGGTGACAAGATTATGTTCGAGGCAGACCAGCAGGTTCACCTCCATTTTCTTGGGATCAGTTCTGACAGCTATTCTTGGAAAAGTTCATTCCTTTTACTCTGACAGTGGACTACCGCAGCCACTTTCAGCGTCTACAGCAGGGTAGCATCATTGTTACCCAGTACGAGACTAGATTTGTGGACCTATCTCCCTATGTAGTTATCTTGATCCATATTGAGAGAGAGAGAGAGGGTGAGGAGATTCATAGATGGCCTTACTTATGATATTAGGTTGCGGATGGCCAGAGAGACTAAGGATGATATTTCTTTCAATCGAGTTGTAGAGATTGCTAGACGGATCAAGAGGTTTCTTCGATGGGGCACAGAAACGACCTCTGAGAAGAGGCCTTGTCATTTTGGTGGTTTCAGTGGTGCCTCATCTGGAGGCCTATCATGATCCAAACCAGAGGGCCGCAACGGGCACCCGGGCCTTACTTGTCGAGCACTAACGTAACGTATCCTTAACCAAAATATCATGCATAAATGGGCCAGAAGGGCCACCATAAGATAACCTGAACATAACATAAAGAATACTCCAAAAAGGACAACCCTGAAATGATATACATGAGATACACAGGCCTACAAGGCCGAACAAAACATCTATTCACATAACATCTATCTACAAGCCTCTAAGAAATATATAAACATCATTAAGTTGGGACAGGCCCCGTCATACCCATAAGCATATGTACATAAGTATACTTACCCAAAAGGAAACTCCGAGGCAAGTGGAGTGCAACAACACTTCCTATTGAGCCGGTAGTCTACTGGGAGGACCGTAGACCTGTTTGTCAGTACGAATAAAAGAGGCGTCAGTACGAATAAATTATTGAATAAGACAGGGAGGAAGCATAAATAATAATTTTAATATAAAGAGAGATAGAGAAGATACAACCTGTAATATCTGAGTGCCTTTGAGGGAGACCTACATGAAATGCAAGATATATATATATATATATATATATATATATATATAATAGGTATCGTACCCGCCAACTATAGTGCAGCTCGATAGGCTATAATAGATACATATATATAATGCATACTGGACTCATGGAATCACACTCTGACCCTTTCGGAGTGACGTAAGGTCGGTAACCTCCGTATACTTTATTAATGCTAACTCGCCATCATGAATCTTATGGTAATCAGGAAATACCAACAATATTTGATACATAATAATAAGAGAATCAACATCAATATCAATCTTTCCATAAGAAGGGAAACAATGTAAGTACTGCTAGCTTCTAAGAGTGGAATATCTTTGGAAGCTCGTTCGTTTACATTAAGTACAATCAGAGTCATGCAAAAGAATGTAAAGGATAGCCTCACATACCTTTTATATACTTCCCAACCTCAAGCTATTCAAATGTCACGGCTCCTTAATATACAATAAGACAAATGATACTATCGTTATTGTTAAGTGTCGTAACTATTATATATCAACCACAACCTATTTTACAATAAAATAGGTATCACCACCCCTATTTATATGACTTATCACAAGTTAAAACAATCACCAAACATCCCAAAAAATATCAACAATACTCATATTAAACCTCCTCAAATAGTCCAACAATCAACAATAATACACCTACGATTTTTAGAAAATTGGGCAACACCTATATCACTTCCTTCCCATTCAAACTAACACCAAATATGACAAGAACAACATAAAAAAAAAACACACCCAAGCTACTAAATCCATAACCAGCCAAATCCTAGCTCAAAAACCTTCCAAAACATTCCCATACACACAACACCTCAAACATACTTCTAACTTCAAGTTTAACATGTTTTCCTTCAACATTTAGGCTTGCTATGGCCTAAAAGTGACTTAACCCAAGGAGAGGGGTGAAGAACATACCTTGTAGAACACAAATACTAAGCTTTTAGAGTTTAATTCGTTTCCTTGTCTTCCTCAATCAGCTACGAAGAGAGAAAGCGGCAAATTATAGACTAGTTCGGGTTCCTAAGGTTTCAATCCACTTGTTTCACCTTCTCCACCTTTGATTTGGCTTCCAAATCCTAAGGATATATTTAGGAGGTATAGAGAGAGTTTTAGGTCTTATTTGGGTCGAAAATGAGGCTTGGAGATGAAGGCTACAACTTTATATATCAAGATAATCCTCAACTGACCTTGTGGGTCCCCAAGGAAGCTGCTTGCACAGTCTCGCGAAAATGCGAATATCTATCTACCGCGACGTCATATCGGTGAATGGTTTAATGAGTTGGGAACTAGACTTGTATATATTCAATTTTGTGGGGTTTATCACCCCGTAAATCTAAATACATTGAGAGAAAATCTTAGTAACAGTAGACCTAGATTTTCAGTACAATTATGAACATAACTTGCGACAACTTTTAACGACTTTTGTTTCATAACTTGTTTGACTTAAAAACTTAACACACGAATATCATACAACTAAAATAGCTCATAAAATCACCATCTTATCATGTTAATCACCAGTCTCACCTCAAAAATACGGGTTATAATATTCCAAAATTGCTGACTTTCAATGAAACTTATTTGCTTCTATTCGCTTAACTTCTAAACCTTCCAACATGTGCTATGAATGGTTTCATACACTCATGAACTTGGGAATATTGTTGATCTCTAAACTTATGTCGACTACATCATGACACACTTTAACATATGAAAATATGGGATGTAACATCCTTCCCCCTTAAGGACATTTGTCCTCTACTGTAAAAACCCACGGGGGTAAAGTCACAGATTTCACTACAAAATGTAACCATTCATACTACCATGTGTTTCTTATAAGGCTGTACGAGCTTGTATTTGTGTGTCAAGGAATCTTTATGGGCGAATGTTACTGTATAGGGTTGATTCTACTTCTTTCATCACTTCTTTTATCTAGTGATTTCCTCAGTGTTTGAATCCTTTATAACTTTTAACAAGGTTTAACTTGTAAACTTCTTATCCTTGTAGTCGACTCTTCCTCTTATGGTTGAGCTTCTTAGGTGGCATGCCCTCGAATGGTTATGCATATTTTGAACTTTGGTCTTTCAAGGATATTCATATGTTCAACATAGTCTCATCTTTTCGTTTGGTTAAGCTAATGTTCGTGTGCTCGTCAATTCATGCTCGAGGGTTATGCCTCCTTAATTCTTGCCGTCGCATATTTGGAAAAATTTCTAGCAATACTAAGCTGCTTGTGTTTCGGCATTACATCCTTAACTTAAATTCTAAAGACCCCTTGAACTATGTCACTTATGTCAGCGCCGAGCTCTTAATAGTGGTTGTCGGGATATTGGAATTAGTACCATAATGGTATGTGATTCTTTGCAGGTTGCCTTTTGTTTACAAGGTTAATACCGCCCATCTTTCCTGGTTTGCACAATTCATTGGATCATGATTTAACTATTGAAGGTTATTTTTTACCACATACGTTAACAAGGATTCATTGGTCTCAGTCCCTTTTCCTTCATAGCTCCTATCTCCCCTATTCTCCTCGCGCCTACGTCTTATGGTTAGTAGTAGACCGTCAATACCGTTAAGTTCTTCCTCGGATTTCCAATGTCGTATATCATCCATATAACTCTCATGGCTTCTTGGCCCTTCTTGTCACTATTTTCTTCCTTATTGGATCATATCTCCTTTGATCTCAATTCATAATGTCGCTCTCATGGTTCTATAATTTACTCGTCAACTTAATTTAACTTGGTCTCTTCTGTCTTTTACTGCAATTTTTGTGTATCGCCCAAGATTTGTTGTTATTCTCATGCTGAAGGGTAGTTCTTCAGAACTTTATGGGTGATTAAGTCATCGCACTCCTCATGATGGTGTCTTTATCCATTTAAATTGTAGAGTTTCCCCTATTGAAATATCTTGGCATATTCGCTATGTGGTTGTTCACTATGTGTGAGGTGCTCACATCATGGTGGTAATATTCATGAAGGGTCATAATTCGTTTAGGTTTCCTCTGTCCACTTGGTTAAGCGGTCTCCTTTTTTTTTTTTTTACTACTTGTAGTATGCTCCATCTACCTTAGCTCTTATGTCTTAGGGTTTCCTTTTGTGAATAATCTGCAACATCATCCTTTCTTTCCATTCTTCGACTAACACGCTCGATGGGTGATAACTAACAGTTCAACTCTTTGTTATCTCTTTGTCGACCACTCTAGTCCACCTTTCGCGGTTATCTCTCACGTCCTTACTAGGAATGCCACTTGTACTCCTCTCCGTATCCTGAGTTCTACAGCCTCGAGTTAGAGCTCACTTCACACTCTGGTTTTCTGCTTTATCCGATGAATGTACTCTACAGAGGTTGTAGGTGTGCTAACGCGAAATCGAACTTTATACGCCATTCTGTTACCTTGTCGATACTTCCATCGTTCTTGGCCCAGTTGTAACTAGGTATCTTTTTGGCTTGTTTATGCTTTCCTTCTCTATTCGTCCTTATCCTGAAATCATAATAGTTTTCTTGGGTTCATGCTCGTTTATTTAAGTAAAGTATTCAGTTGTATTTCCGTCCCTCAGTTTCCTTCTAGTTAATTCGTCAACCGTATTTACGTGCTCCTCCCAGATCATCACACATCTTTGCCTTGCTGGCTTGCAATCTTACGCATCCTTACCTTGCTTGCTTGCTTGCAATCTTATCCCTTTTGTACTCATCAAGCGGATCACACTTCTTCCTATACGTTCTACTACATCGACCTCCCCCCAGGGGCGTAATTTAACACTAGCGTTTTGGATTGTCCTCTTTTGTAGGTTTAATTTCTACGATCACATCCTATATGGTTCTTCTTTCTTGGAGACTTAATACTTTTCAAGATATGCTCCTTCCGTTAAGGCAATTCACGTGTTGTCCGGATGTATGGGATGACATATGTCTGGTTGATACCCTGAAATTATATATCTTGTAGTATGAGGCTTCCTTGTGAAAACTCTAACTTGGATTAAATCATCATGGTTGCCCCACCCTATTTCTTGTTCTTTTTATATGAAATCGCTCACTTTGATTATAAAGCTACTAAGTTCCGTCGAAGCTCTCCAAGTCTAGAACTTGCCTTAAGGTACTTTGCTAACGTTGGTACCTTTATGTCTTTGAAATATCCACTATGACAAGTTCTATTTAAATAGTTCTTCACTTCCTTACTAGTGATTTAAGGCAATTCCCCCATTAAGTCAAGTTCGCGAGAACTTTTCCCTTAAGTAATTTATTAATCCAATCGGCTAGTGAGGTGTGTTCTTAGAATTACACGACTTGTTGTCACTCAATTCAAATTTTCCTTTGAGTATCGTAGTCACCATTTCTCTTCATAGTTTCCTTATCTTTACTTGTCGTGTTCCATTTGGCTTTTCACTAGTCCTTCATTAACATTCTGCCTTATGTTTACTCTAAAGCTTCTTGTGATATTCTTCCATTTCAAATTTCTCTTGCCTTAGGTAATCTTATTTGTGGTCGTCTCATATATCTCTTTCACTTAACCCTCTAACTGTAGGGCTTACCAGATACTTTCTTATCCTGTCCTTGTTGTTCGCCTTTACTGCTTCTATCGCGTTATATCTTATCAAGTATCATAAGTTACCTTTTTAACCCTATATATCCCTATTAATCATTTTCAGGCTTGAAAATAATGTAATTACCTTCGTAAAAATCTCGTAACTTTGTATCATATCATTATAGACGTTAAACACCGTAGTTCGTATAATCCATACTCTTTTTCTCATTCCAGTACTTGCTTCACCTCTAGCTTACAAGCATTTTGCATCTTACTGATTACTCATAATACTTGTTACTTACATTTGTGAAGATGGACTTTAACTGTCAATCTACCACATATATGTATCCTTTCCGTGATCCCTTGATAAGAAAAACATGACTTTTATCTAAACATACCGTTATCTTACTAGTTAAGCACTTCTATTTTACCCTTCAATCGCAATATAAACACGGTCTTAACTATTATCCAAACGAAAATATCATCTTAGTCTCTCCCTTTAAGATTACTCTTTTCCCTCTTTAGCCCTACCGGAAAAGCTTTATGAATTATCATCACAGTATGACATATGACATTTCAACATCACACTCATGAGGTATAAAGATAGTTCTATCAAAATGGTAAGTATACCTTCCATCTAACTCACTCCGGTCCTGAGATCTCGATGCATGTGAACCTTGCCATGGCCCTACCCTGGAGCCCTGATCTGGCACAAACCATTCTGACACAAGCAGGGAAAGTCCTCCAGCCTGTTGTCCTTCTACTTGTTGTTTGTTGCCAATTGGGAATCCTATGAAAGCACCAACTATTTTGACCCTCAAGGATCGACAAATACCCTCATATAGGTTTTGTTCTGTGGACGTTGGCAACTCCTGGTTAACTGACTCCCAAGATCGTAGACTTCTCAATTCCTTAGAAGACCCCACATTCTCTGGTGAGCCATCATAGTACGGGGTTCAGGGATCAACTGATCTGCTTACTTCTAGCTCAATTGGGGCCACAGAGAAAACTGGTGTTACTGGAGCGCTTATTGGCTCCTCTAATACTTTCGGGGTCGGCGACTCCCATTGTCACGACCCAAATCCCAAACCCGGTCGTGATGGCGCCTCTCGTGAAGACAAGGCCAGCCAATTCAAACCATAACTCATTTTAAGCAGTTAATTTAACAAGAGAACAACAGAACATAGTTTAATAGCGGTCATTTGCGGAAAAACATAGTGAACCATCCCAACAACAGCCCGAAACCGGGGTGTCACAAAGTCATGAGAAACTAATGAAATCCTAATAACAAGATTTCTATTACAATATCTCTAGCACAATTGTTTGAAGAAAGTGGAAATAACAATATAAAGAGATACGGGGCTGCGGACGCCAACAACTACCTCGTAGTCTCTGAGTCACCGCTCTGACAATCGTGGTCAATGCCTCGGAGCGGAATCAATAACGCCTGAATCTGCACACATGGTCCAGGGGTGAGTACTTCCAACTCAGTGAGTAGCACATATAAATAATGACTGAAAGTAAGGAAACACGTAAAGCACAAGGCAATGCATAATGAAGCAGTAAATCATTATTTGAAAACAGTAAATCAGTAAGAAATCATTTAAAAATCTTCCCAGCTCTGGTTACCAGTTGTCGTTTTTACCAACTGTAACCTACAGTTGTCATTGTTACCAACTGTAATATTCCTGGGCTCAGTATCAATCTCACCGCTCTGGTTACCAGTTGTCATTGTTACCAATTGGAACCTACAGTTGTCATTGTTACCAAGTGTAATATCTCTGGTTACCAGTTGTCATTGTTACCAACTGTAATATCTCTAGGTACCCTGCGCTAACTGGGGTGTACAGACTCCGGAAGGGGCCCCTTACGGCCCAAGCGCTATATCAAGCCACCTCGTGGCATAGGAGGTGGCATACACCTAGGCCCTCAGCCTCATATCAATCAAGCCACCTCGTGGCGTATATACAGTATCTCAGGCCCTCGGCCTCATATCACTCAGTAAAACCTCACACTTGGCCCTCGGCCGCACTCAGTCAGAAAATCATCACAAGCCCTTAGGGCATAGTAAAACAGTAGTTCTCAGCCCAAACATCATTTCAAATATTGTGTAAATCTCAAAACTGAGTAAAAAGTGGCTGAGTTGTACAACAGTGTAAACAACATGACTAAGTTCAAGTAATAAGTACAAATAGTGAGGAAATAGTGATAAAAATCCTCGGAGGGTTCAAACAATTGGCACGAAGCCCAAATATGGCAATCAGCCCAAAAAAATGATGATATCAAATAGGTTTTAATCAAATATGTAGTAAAAATCATCAATCGGGACGGACCAAGTCACATTCCCAATAGTAAACGACCCCACGCTCATCATCGAGCGTGTGCCTCACTTCAATATAGCACTATGATGTGCAAATCCGGGGTTTAGAACCCTCAGGACATCATTTACAATCACTACTCACCTTAAACCAGCTAAATTCCTAGCCCACGACGTATTAGCCCTTCCAATTGGCCTCCACGTGCGTCGAATCTATCCAAATTCAGAACAATTACGTCACAATATGTTGAGGGAACAAAGCCCGCACGAAAACAATCAATAAATACAAAGAAATCCCAAAATTAGCAAAACCCGAGTCCCGGGCTCACTTCTCGAAATTCGGTAATTTTTCACCTCAACGGGTTCCTCATACAAGATTTATCGAATTCCGACATTGGTTCGACCTCCAAGTCTTAAAATCTGAACTTAAGGGTTTCCACAATTATCTCCAACTTAAATCACCAATTACATACTAGAATGGCAATAGGTTTGGGTAATTTGACCAAGATTGAGTTAAGAACACTTACCCCAATGTTTCTCTCGAAAATCTTCCAAAAATCCTTCAAGATTTCGCTTCAATACGAGTTCCCTAGCTCCAATTATGTTCAAGAAAATCTCTTTTGGATATAGTTTTGAGGTTGATTTGTTGTGATTTTATGGTGTTTGGAGGTGTTTCTCTTTGTGGATAACGAAAATAGGTTTTCCATGGCAAATGGGCACTGATTTCTGTTTATAATGGGGCCAAAAATCGACACAAAAACACCCCTGTCCGGCCCTATATGCGATCGCATATCTGTCGCAGAACAGATATGTGGTCCGCATATTTGACGTGGCCACCGCAAAAGTGGCCCTAGCCTTCACCGCAATTTCAACATGAAGCATGGTTTGTAGTCTGCATTTCAAGTTTGCGATCGCATTTTTCGACCTCATTCTTGACGTTAAATTTTGTTCAGTTTTCTGTCTCGGTTTGCGGTCTCAATGTCAGATATGAGGTCCGCATGTTAGATATGCGATCCGTATTTCCTACCGCATTTCTGACATGGTCTTTTCCTAGGAAGCTGCCTGGGTTTGCTATCTCTTGGAGAGATATGCGGTCCGCATTTGAGAAATGCGACCGCATTCTCGACACCTGGTTTTCTGCAACTTTCTTTTCCAATGATGAATTAGTCCGTTTAACCACCCAAAACTCACTCGAGGCCTCTGGAATCTCAACCAAACATGCCAACATACTCCATAACATCATTCCAACTTGTTCCAACCTTCGGAATGCTCAAACAACCTCTCAATGCCCAATTCGCGTCGGATTCAAGCCTAAAGATTTATAATCCTCTAAATCTCTCTGTTGATCTAAACCCAAAAAACCTTGTCGGAATGACCCGAAATTTTGCACGCAAGTCCTAAATCACATATCGAAGCTACAACAACCTTCGGAATCCCATTCCGACCCTCGGATCAAAATCTCGCCTAACACCCGGAAATTGCAAAAATGCTAACTTTGCCAAATCAACTCTAATTCTACACTGGACCTCCAAAACTAATTCCGATGCTACTCCTACGTCATAAATCATCTCCCAAAACTAACCGAACCATAGGAACTCACATCCGAGCCCTCTAACCCAGAAATCAACATCCGGTTGACTTTCCGGTTTAAACCTTCTTGGAAGAGACTAAGTGTTTTGTTTCTTACCAAGTCCACCCTACACTCAACTACTCGACTTGGTTACGTTAAACATAGATAACGAAACATAATGAGACAAAAAATGGGGAAGACGGAGCACTAACACCCGAGACGACTGGCCTGGTCGTCAAATTCTTCCCCTCTTAAACAAACGTTCGTCCTCGAACGGGTCAAGAGACATACCTGAAGTCTCAAATAGGTGAGGGTATCTGCTCTGCTTTTCCTGCTCAGTTTCCCAGGTAGCCTCCTCCACGGACCGACCTCTCCATTGAACTTTCATGGAAGCTATCTCCTTGGACCTCAACTTCCGAACCTGACGATCCAAAATCGCCACTGGCTCCACCTTATAGGTCAAATTATCATCCAACTGAATCGTGCTGAAGTCCAAAATATGAGATGGGTCCCCAATATGCTTCCGGAGCATAGAAACATGAAATACTAGGTGTACACTCGACAGACTAGGTGGCAAAGCAAGCTCATAAGCCACCTCCCCGATTCTCCGTAGTACTTCAAATGGCCCAATGAACCCAGGACTCAATTTCCCTTTCTTCCCGAATCTCATAACACCTTTCATGGGCGAAACCTTCAGCATGACCTTCTCACCAACCCTGTAGGACACATCTCGAACCTTCCTATTGGCATAACTCTTTTGCCTCGACTGTGCTGTCCGGAGCCTCTCCTGGATTGTTTTCACCTTCTCTAAAGCATCCTGAACCAAGTCAGTCCCCAATAGCCTAGCTTCGCCGGGCTCGAACCAACCAATCGGAGATCTACACCGCCTCCCATACAGAGCCTCATACGGAGCCATCTGAATACTTGACTGGTAGCTGTTGTTATAAGCGAACTCTGCAAGCGGTAGAAATTCATCCCATGAACCTCCGAAATCAACAACACATGCACGCAACATGTCCTCCAGTATCTGAATGGTACGTTCTGACTGCCCATCCGTCTGAGGATGAAATGCTGTGCTCAATTCCACCTGAGTACCCAACTCCCTTTGCTCGGCTTTCCAGAACTGCGAAGTGAACTTTGTACCTCTATCTGAAATGATAGAAACTGGAACACCATGCAGCCGGACAATCTCTCGGATATAAATCCTTGCCAACCNATCATACTTGGGCATCTCGCCGGTTATGTGAACCCTTCAGGGGTATTATTTGGGCATCTCGTCGGTTATGTGAACCCTTCAGGGGTATCTGTTACTGAATTGATTCATTTCATAAACTCAGTTTTGAAACTTAAATCATATTTTCAAATGATTTTACTGGATCGGGTGGCACGCCGCCACGAGATGTAATGTGCATGGATCGGGTGACACGCCATCACGAGATATTGCGCTACTGAACCCCCCACAGTAAGCGCCGGGTACCCAGGGAACGGGTGGCACGCCGCCACGATAGTCATGACTTGCATTGCATTACATTTTTGGTTGTGTTGGTATCGTTTCCCTTTACTTCATGTTATCTATTTGAGATGTTACATGTTTTTACTGTTCCATCATGGATTGCTCTAAGTTTTATGTGTTTTCTTATCTTGAGTCATTATTTATATGTATTACTCACTGAGTTGGAAGTACTCACATTACTCCCTGCACCATGTGTGCAGATTCAGGCGTTATCGGTTCCGCTCCGAGGTATTGACTACTATTGTCAAGAGCGGTGATTCAGAGACTACGAGGTAGCTGTTGGCGTCCGCAGCCCCGTATCTCCTTTATCTTATTGTTTTCACTTTCTTCAGGCAATTGTGCCAGGGATATTGTAATATAAATCTTATTATTAGCATTTCTTTAGTTGCTCATGACTTTGTGACACCCCGGTTCGGGCTGTAGTCGGGATGGTTCACTATATTTTTCCGCAAATTACTGTTATTAAACCGTACTTATATTATTTTCGTATTGTTTAACTGTTTAAATGAAGTTTTTTTTGGATTGGCTGGCCTTGTCTTCATGAGAGGCGCCATCACGACCGCGTTGGGATTTTAGGTCGTGACAATCATCATCGTCTGATGAACTTTCATCACGAAGACGGTATGGAGAAGGGTGTAGTTGGTCACTATATAATTAATATTTTTGATTTATTTTAAAGTAAGAGACCAAATTTGGTCGCTATTTGCTAGAATTAATTTATTTTTAAATTCTAAGCGACCAACTTTGGTCGTTACATTTGCAGAAATTATTTTTTTAAAATGGAATGGCGACCAAAGTTGGTCGCTTTTGAGAAATCTGGATTAAATAGCGACCAAAGTTGGTTGCTATTGCCCAGAAAATTGTTTTTTTTAAGGAAAAAGCGACCAACTAGTAACCAACGTTGGTCGCTTTTCTTGGTATATTATTGGCAAAAACTGCCTCTTTTGGCACCTATACCACCTGCTAGCTTACCAAAATTCCTAAACAGGCATTTTATGCCAACAACAACAATAAACAACAACAACAACAACAACAATAAACAACAACAACAACAACATTAAAACTAACAAACTATAAAGTTCAATGGAACTAAAAAATTAAGCTAACCAAACTAAGTTAACTGTTATTACAAGTCAAGTATTATTTTGTACATCATTATCATTGTGACGACCCGGTAAATCGTCTCAGGGGTTACTGCTCCGTCTTCCCCAATTTCTGTATCATTATGCCTTGTTATCCGTGTTTTAGGTAATTAAGTTGAGTAAGTTGCATTCATAATGAAATCGGTAATAAATGAGACCCTTAGTCTCTTTTAAGAAGGCTTAAAATGTGAAAGTCAACTAGATGTTGACTTATGAGTTAGAAGGCTCGGATGTGAATTCCGATGATTCGGTTAGTTTCGGGAGAGGATTTATGACTTAGGAGAGTGATCGGAATTAGTTTTGGAGGTTCCGTGTAGAATTAGGCTTGAATTGGTGAAGTTAGAATTTTGGCGATTTCCGGTTGATAGGCGAGATTTTGATCCGAGGGTCGGAATGGAATTCCGAAAGTTGCT
>MCJB01038104.1:68452-85480 GCA_002018475.1 Nicotiana obtusifolia
GTATGTTCGGATTTGAAATTGGATGTCCGTAGGACAATTCAACGCATTTTGGCGAATGTTGGAAAATAGAAGATTTTTGGAAAGTTTGACCGAGGAGTTGACTTTTTGATATCGGGGTCGGAATCCAGTTCTGAAAATCTTCATATGTCCGTTATGTCATTTATGACTTGTGTGCAAAATTTGAGGTCAATCGGACTCGATTTGATAGGTTTCGGCATCGAATGTAGAAGTTGGAATTTGTTAAGTTTCATTAGGCTTGAATTTGGGTATGATTCGTGTATATAGCGTTGTTTGATGTGATTTGAGGCCTCGACTAAGTCCATATGGTGTTTTAAGATTTATTGATATATTTGGTTAAAGTCCCGAGGGCCTCGAATGGATTTTGGATGGTTGATGGAGTTTAACTTTGGCATTTCAAGAATGTGTCGATGTCGTCTCTTCAAGAATAAGTGGTATAATATTATGAAAATGAGATCCAAATTCAGTTTTAATTGAAGCATTAGATCCGTATCGAAATTTCGAAGTTATAGCCAAAAGAATCGTCCAATTCGGACATCGTATGAGAAAGTAATGCCTATTTTTGTGTCAAGGAAAAATCTGTAGAAATGTTAGAAATGCGAGCTGCAAAACGTGAAATGCGAACCGCGAACACGAAATGCGAACCGCATTTTTGACATAGAGGTCGCAAACTGAGACAGAACTTGGGGTGAGGTTTGCGACCAAAAATGCGAACCGCAAACCTGAAATGCGAACCGCATTTTTGACGTAGAGATTTGCATATATGGCCTGACAGGGGTGTTTTAACTCGATTTTTGGTACTTTATAAATAGAACTCAGTGCCCATTTTGTTCTACAAGACCCATTTTCGTTACCCACGAAGAGTAAAACCTCAAACACCATAGAATCACAACAAATCAACTTCAAAACCATATCCAAAGGAGATTATCTTGTGTGGATTCTTAGAGAAGGGGATTTGACCATTCTAAACACATTTGGAGCTAGAGAGCTCGGATTGAAACAAGTTTTGAAGCAATTCTTGGTGGGTTCCCAAGAGAAACATCGGAGTAAGTGTTCCTAACTCAACTTTGAAGGAATTACCTAAGATTATAGCTGTTTTTAGCATTTTACTGGTATTTTGAGTTGAAAAAATGGTGGAAACCCTAAAGCTTAGATTTGAGGGTTGGAGGTCGATCCGGTGTCGGAATTCGACAAATTTTATATGGTTGAAATCGTGAGGAGATAAGGAACCCGTTGAGGTGATAATTTCTGAATCGAGACGTGGGCCCGGGCTCGGGTTTTCTAATTTCGGGATTTCTTGGTGTTTTTCGATTGTTTCGCTTGGGCTTTGTTCCCACGACATATTGTGATGTAATTGTCCTGAGGGTTCGAAACCCCGGATTTACATCGCAACATGTCCACCAGTATCTGAATGGTACGTTCTGACTGCCCATCCGTCTGAGGATGAAATGCGGTGCTCAATTCCACTTGAGTACCCAACTCCCTCTGCACGGCTTTCCAAAACTGCAAAGTGAACTGCGTACCTCTATCTGAAATGATAGAAACTGGAACACCATGCAGCCGGACAATCTCTCGGATATAAATCCTTGCCAACCGTTCTGAAGAATAGGTAGTACACACCGGAATGAAGTGCGCAGAGTTGGTCAGCCGATCCACAATCACCCAAATAGCATCGAACTTCTTCAAAGTCTGTGGGAGTCCAACAACAAAGTCCATAGTGATCCGCTCCAATTTCCACTCGGGAATAGCTATCTGCTGAAGCAAACCACCCGGCCTTTGATGTTCATACTTTACTTGCTGACAGTTGAGACACCGAGCTACGAATCCCACAATGTCTTTCTTCATTCTTCTCCACCAATAATGTTGTTTCAAGTCCTGATACATCTTGGCGGCACCTGGATGAATGGAATACCGTGAGCTATGGGCCTCCTCCAGAATCAACTCTCGAAGCCCATCCACATTGGGCACACAAATCCGGCCCTGCATCCTCAACACTCCATCGTCGCCGATGGTCACATCTTTAGCATCATTATGCTGAACTCTGTCCGTAAGGACAAGCAAATGGGAATTGTCATACTGAGGCTCCCTGATGCGATAGTATAACAAAGACCGAGAAACCACGCAAGCCAACACCCGATTGGATTCCGAGATGTCTAATCTCACAAACCTATTGGCCAAGGTCTGGACATCGACTGCTAGAGGTCTCTCTCCAACTGGAATGTATGCCAAACTCCCCATGCTCACTGCCTTTCGGCTCAAAGCATCGGCCACCACGTTGGCCTTTCCCGGATGGTATAGTATAGTAATATCGTAATCCTTGAGCAATTCCATCCATCTCCGCTGCTTCAAATTTAGATCCTTTTGCTTGAACAGATGTTGAAGGCTACGGTGATCAGTAAATACCTCACAAGATACGCCAATGCCTCCAAATCTTTAAATCATGAACTATGGCAGCCAGCTCCAAATCATGCACGGGGTAGTTCTTCTCATGAGTCTTCAACTGAAGAGAAGCATAAGCAATAACTCTACCCTCTTGCATTAGTACACAACCGATCCTAATTCTTGAGGCATCACAATATACGGTATACGAACTCGAGGATGACGGTAGAACCAATACTGGAGCTGTGGTCAAGGCTGTCTTGAGCTTCAGAAAGCTCTCCTTGCACTTGCCCGACCGCACAAATGGATCACCCTTTTGAGTCAATTTGGTCAAGAGCGATGTGATGGATGAGAATCCCTGAACAAACCGGCAATAATAGCCTGCCACCCAAGAAAGCTACGAATCTCTGTGACTGAGGACGGTCTAGGCCAACTCTGGACCGCCTCTATCTTCTTTGGATCAACCTGTATACCCTCGCTAGACACCTCGTGTCCCAAGAAAGCCACTGAATTGAGTCAAAACTCGCACTTAGAGAATTTTGCATAAAGCTTCTCCTCCCTCAATCTCTGTAATACAACTCGCAAATGTTCTGCGTGCTCTTCCTGATTATGCGAGTATACCAGAATATCATCAATGAATACCACCACGAACGAATCTAGATAAGGCCGAAATACATTATTCATTAGCTGCATGAACGTTGCTGGGGCATTGGTTAGCCCGAAAGACATAACAAGAAACTCATAGTGGCCATATCTAGTCCGAAAAGCAGTCTTAAGAATATCTGCATCCCTGATCTTTAACTGGTGATATCCTGAACGGAGATCAATCTTAGAGAACACTCGTGCTTCCTGAAGCTGGTCAAATAAATCATTGATGCGAGGCAAAGGATATTTGTTCTTGATTGTTACCTTGTTCAATTGCCTATAATTGATGCGCATTCTCATCGTGCCATCCTTCTTTTTCACAAATAGAACCGGTGCACCCCAAGGTGACACACTAGGTCGAATGAACCCCTAATCTAGGAGTTCCTGGAGTTGCTCCTTTAATTCTTTCAACTCTGCTGGTGCCATACGATACAGCGGAATAGAAATGGGCTGAGTGCCTGACACCAGGTCAATGCCAAAATCAATATCCCTGTCTGGTGGCATGCCCGGCAGGTCTGCAGGAAATACATCGGGAAAATCCTTCACAACTGGAACAAAATCGATGCTTGGAGTCTCAGCTCCAACATCCCTCACAAACGCTAGATATTCAAGGCAACTGTTACAACCTGTAAATTCGTACATTGGAATACACTGTGAAATAGTTTACATATAAGGACCTAAGAACCCGAAAAATAGTTCAAATGTTAAGAAAAGAGCAGAAGTGTCGCATAGCTAGATATGCGAACCGCAAAGCACAAATGCGGACCGCATATCCAGCAAAAAGATCGCAAAGTAAGACAGATTTCTAGGCTGGAATTGTGTCAAATATGCAGCCAGAATGCGAACTGCATAATGCAAATGCGGACCGCAAATGTGACACCTTCCATCACGGAATGGAACAGAGTTCTGGGCCGAATTTGTGTCTGAAGTGTGACCAGAATGCCATTGAATTGTTGAAAATGCGAACCGCAAATCTGGCCCTTCTGCGCCGTATAATGCAACAGAATTCTAGGTTGAGGTTTGCGACCAGAATGCGAACCGCATACCCTGTTTGCGGTGGGTATGCGATCACAAACCTGAAATTTGTCAGATACGTGTGCCACTTATTGCCAGGCCTATAAAAGGGACCCAAACCCGTCCCTCCTTCATTTTTCTGAGCCCAAACATAGTAGAAGGCCCCAAACGACCCCTTTCAAAGCCCCACACCTATGCAACCAATTTTCCTCTCTTCCAAACTCAAAAATTGAAGAAGAAAAGCAAGAAATTGAAGAACTAGGAGGGGATCCCAGCTGAGTTTCCCCCTCCTACAAACCCACATTGAAGGCAAAACCTAGAAATTGAGGAATCGAAGAAGAGGGCTAGATAATTCACATGCAAGGTAAGTTACTACTCCCTTTCATGTAATTCTCCCTTGAACATTCATGATGGGTGGTTGCATGCCTGTAAGAACTTGTGGGAATACGACTAGAAGCCATGAAATCGAAGTAAGTAGGGTTAAACAAAATGGGTCATGATTATCAGGGGTTGTAAATGGGTTGCATGTGCTGTAAATACGTTTGATGGGATTCATGGGTGGAAGGGTGTAGAGAAGCACCACATGAATTTAGGAAATTGTGGTTAATGATAGGTGTCACGCATAGTGAGTAACGATTGAACTGTTCCTTAATTGTAGACTAAGGAATTGTAGCAAATTGCGTAGCTCGATAACTGACGCAGTAAGTAGCAGGTATGTAGGACTATACCATTCTTTCTTTTGCACGACTCCTATTGAATACAATGCCACGAACGAGCCCCAAAGAATATTATATTCATAGAAGTTAGTGTTTCTTATATTATTTTCCCTCTATGGAATGATTATTCTTGTTTCACGATATTAATGCTGATGGTAATCCTTGAGTCGTATTAATCTCCTGTTAAAGAGGTATTCTTAACTATGTGTGAAAAAGGGGATAATAAATGTATGTCACTAAAAAGGGTCTGGAACGCTTGTTGATAAATGAACTTGCAATGTATTAAATATATATATGCGTGATTGAATCCGTTGACCGCGCCTATTGAAGGCCGGGTATGTTGTGACCGCGCCTAGCACGACCGGGTAAGATATAATATGATGATGATGAGCCCACAGAGGCATATGATGATGATGAGCCCATAGAGGCATATGATGATAAAGAGCCCACAGAGGCGTAAGATGATGATGAGCCCATGGAGGCGTATGTGATTGTATGAGGTAACGATTATGTAATGGTTACGGTAACAATAAATGTATATGAAAATGACAAGCCCACAGAGGCAAGAGCATAAGACGATAATAGTGGTAATAAACATGTATATGACAATGTTATAAAGGTTATATGTTTCTATCTGATGCTTATATCATTGCTCTTATATTATGTTTCCTGTCTTACATACTCAGTACATTATCCGTACTGACGTCCTTTATTCGTGGACGCTGCATGTCGTGCTGCAGGTCCTAATAGATTGATAGACGGAGCTCCCCCACCGCAGTAGGCTACCAGTTTAGCAGATATTAGCATGATTCATCTTCCAGATTTGCTACAGCCTTGGTATGCACTTTGTGTAGATAAGTTGGGCATGTCGGGGCCCTGTTCCGACATAGGTTGCTTAATGTATGTTCTTGTAGAGGCTCATAGATAAATGTTGATGTATGTATGTTTAGACCAGTGTCGGATTGAGTCATGTACGGTTGTATTGCCTCGTCGGCGCTCTGCAAGCAGGGTCTGGTGCCCTGTCGCGGCGCTCCGGTTGGGTCGTGACAGAAATTGGTGTCAGAGCAAGGTCGTGTCCTAGGGATTTTCTATGAGCCATGTCTAGTAGGGTCTTGATTATGGGTGTGTTGCGTGCCACATTTTATAATAAGGAGGCTACCTGACATTTAGGAATGTTACCTTCTTTCAGATTCTAGATCGTGCATAGAGCTGAGTCGTAAGTGTTCATCTCTAATACTTGCCTTGTTTTCCTACAGCGATGCCTTCGGCTAAGAAGCAAGCAAATAGTGGAGGGCTCGATATAAATGCCGGAGAGGGGACTAGTCGGGTGCCCCACGCTGTGGAGGGACAAAGTGAGACGCCTTCTCATACTTCATCTACTCCTCCTCCCCCTGAGGATATTAGAAGCCGCCCAGCTTCCCCAGTCCCTTCTTCTGATGCTACGGACCGGAACCTGAGGACTGCGGTGCAGTTGTTGACTAGCCTGGTAGCTTCTCAGGCTCGGAGGCAGAATGCCGCTATTACTAAGAGACCAGTCAGTACGAGGGATCGTGACTTCATCAATTTGGATCCTCCAGTGTTTACCGGGTCTGACCCTAAGGAAGACCTGCAAGACATCATTGATCAGATACACCGCACACTGCGGGTCATGCATGCTAGTGACACAGAGGCAGTAGAACTGGCTTCTTATCGATTACGAAACTTAGCAGGAGGACCCAGCATAAGAGAACAAGAGTTGTGGGGGTATTCTGGTGATTCCAGAGACAGTGTGAGGCCCCATTCTTCGAGGAGCTCGGCACCACTGGGGTCTAGTGCCCCTCGACAGTTTCAGAGCTCGCGGGCATTAGGCTTGCCATATCACAGGGGTACTAATCAGATGAGATCCTCAATGCCTCGTTGTGAGCAGTGCGGCAGGACCTACTTTGGACCTTGCCATCGGGGTTCGGATAGATGTTATTATTGCGGAAGCCCGGTCATCTGATGCGGGACTGCCCTTATAGAAGGGATGGTGGCATGGCTCACCAAACTGGATCTGCGACTGGCTCTTCCTTATCTATTCGACCTCCAGTACGAGGTCCTCAGTAGCCAGCAGTTCGTGGTAGAGGCAGCGGCGCAATACCGGGCACAAGCGGTGTTCAAAACCGAATATATGCTCTAGCGGGCCGACAGGACCTTGAGTCATCTCCGGATGTTGTCACAAGTATATTATCAGTGCTTTCTCTTGCTGTGTATGCATTGATTGATCCCGGGTCCACGTTATCTTATGTTACACCCCTTGTGGCTGATAAATTAGATATTGCACCTGAATTAATAAGCAAGCCCTTTGTGGTATCCACTCCAATAGGAGATTTTGTGATTGCTAGAAGAGTATATAGAGGTTGCACTGTGACGATCTGTAATCGTCAAACCTCGGCAGATCTAATTGAGTTAGAAATGATCGACTTCGATGTGATAATGGGAATGGACTGGTTGGCATCGTGCTATGCTAGTGTCGATTGTCATACAAAGGTGGTTAGATTTCAATTTCCTGATGAACCCGTTCTTGAATGGAAGGGGAACGTTGCTACGCTAAAAGGTAGGTTTATTTCCTACCTTAAGGCGAGGAAGATGATCTCCAAGGGTTGTATCTACCATCTTGTTCACGTTATGGACGCGGAGGCGAAGTCGCCTACTCTACAATCAATTCCGGTAGTCAGTGAATTTCTGGATGTGTTTCCAGATGAACTCCCAGGTCTTCCTCCTGAAAGGGAGATTGAGTTTGGCATCGATGTGTTGCCGATACTCACCCAATTTCTATTCCTCCATATAGAATGTCCCCAGCAGAGTTGCGGGAGTTGAAGGTACAGTTGAAGGACTGACTGGATAAAGGATTCATTAGGCCTAGCACTTCACCTTGGGGTGCGCCAGTCTTGTTCGTACGAAAGAAAGACGGATCGTTACGGATGTGTATCGATTATCGTCAGTTGAATAAGGTCACCATAAAGAACAAATATCCACTTCCAAGAATTGATGACCTGTTTGACCAGCTCCAGGGAGCCAGATATTTCTCCAAGATCGACCTGCGCTCAGGGTATTTTCAGTTAAGGGTCAAGGAGAAAGACATTCCAAAAACAGCTTTCCGAACTAGATATGGGCATTTTGAGTTCCTAGTAATGTCATTCGGGCTAACAAATGCCCCGGCTGCTTTCATGGATCTCATGAACACGGTATTCAGACCTTATCTTGATATGTTCATGGTGGTATTCATTGATGATATCCTGGTGTATTCCCGTTCAGAGGCAAAACATATGGGTCACTTGCAGATAGTATTGCAGACCCTTCGGGACCATAGGTTATATACAAAGCTCGCCAAATGTGAGTTTTGGTTGAACTCAGTGGCATTCCTAGGCCACGTGATATCTGAGGAGGGTATTAGTGTCGATACTCAAAAGATCGACGCAGTCAAGAATTGGCCAAGGCCTACTACGCCATCGGAAGTCCGTAGCTTCTTGGGGTTAGCAGGGTATTACAGGCGGTTTGTAGAAAGATTCTTTTCTATATCGGCACCATTAACTAAACTGACCCGGAAGGCTGCCAAATTTCAGTGGACAGATGGTTGCGAGCGTAGTTTTCAAGAACTGAAAGATCGATTAACATCCGCTCTAGTCCTTGCTCTTCCTAACGGAACTGAAGGTTATGTGGCGTATTGTGATGCCTCTGGCATAGGGTTGGGATGTTTACTAATGCAGCACGGGAAGGTGATTTCTTATGCTTCAAGACAATTGAAGAAGCATGAAAAGAACTACCCAACCCATGATTTGGAATTGGCTGCTGTGGTATATGCCTTAAAGACATGGCGACACTATTTATACGATGTCCATGTCGACATCTACACAGACCATAAAAGCCTACAATACATCTTCAGTCAAAAAGAGTTGAACTTGAGACAACAACGTTGGCTTGAATTACTGAAAGACTACGACGTTGAAATATTGTATCATCCGGGCAAGGCCAATGTTGTGGTCGGCGCCCTCAGTCGTAAGTCAATGGGAAGTTTAGCACATGTTGAAGCAGGTAAACGAAGTTTAACCAAGGAACTTCATCAGCTAGCCGGTATGAGAATCAAATTGTTAGACTCCGAAGATGGAGGTATTGTTGTACATAACACATATGAATCATCTCTCGTAGCCGAAGTGAAAGCACGGCAATACGAAGATCCCACCTTGATGCGATTGAGAGAGGGCATTCAGCAAGATAGGATCTCAACTTTTGAGATCGCAGGAGATGGGACCTTGAGGTGTCAAGGCCAATTATGTGTGCCTAATGTAGCAGAATTGCGAGAGAGGATTATGAGGGAAATTCACCAATCCCGATACTCCATCCACCCCGGTTCAACTAAAAGGTATCATGATGCCAAGGAGCAGTATTGGTGGGATGGCATGAAGAAATCAATTGCAAAATTTGTAGCTTAGTGTCCTAATTGCCAACAGGTAAAGACAGAACATTAGAAACCTGGTGGATTGCTTCAAGATATAGAAATTCCAACCTGGAAATGGGAGGTGATTAACATGGACTTCATTGTTGGATTACCTCGCTCCAGTTGTAAGTTCGACTCCATCTTGGTGATAGTGGATCGGCTTACTAAGTGTGCTCATTTTCTGCCGGTTAAGACAACCTACACAGCTGAAGATTATGCAAAGCTGTATATCAAGGAAATTGTTAGGCTTCATAGGGTGCCAATGTCTATTATATCAGACAGAGGAACCCAATTCACAGCTAACTTCTGGAAGTCTTTTCAGAAAGGTTTGGGGACACAAGTAAGTCTCAGCACAGCCTTTCATCCGCAAACTGAGGGACAAGCTGAACGAACCATTCAGACACTGGAAGATATGCTAAGGGCATGTTTCTTGGATTTCCAGGGTGGCTGGGATGACCATCTTCCACTTATAGAGTTTGCCTACAATAACAACTACCACTCAAGTATAAAAATGGCCCCATATGAGGCATTGTACGGGAGGAAGTGTAGATCGCCAATTGGGTGGTTCGAAGTTGGTGAAACAGAGTTGTAGAATCGATGCTTGGAGTCTCAGCTCCAACATCCCTCACAAACGCTAGGTATGCAAGGCAACTGTTACAATCCGTAAATTCATACATTCGAATACACTCTGAAATAGTTTACATATAAGGACCTAAGAACCCGGAAAATAGTTCAAATGTTAAGAAAAGAGCAGAAGTGTCGCATAGCTAGATATGCGAACCTTAAAGCACCAATGCGGACCGCATATCCAGCACCAAGATCGTAAAGTAAGACAGATTTCTGGGCTGGAATTGTGTCAAATATGCGGCCAGAATGCGGACCGCATAATGCAAATGCGAACCGCAAATGTGACACCTTCCATCGCGAAATGGAACAGAGTTCTGGGCCGAATCTGTGTCTGAAGTGCGACCAGAATGCCATTGAATTGTTGAAAATGCGAACCGCAAATCTGGCCCTTCTGCGCCGTATAATGCAACAGAATTCTAGGTTTAGGTTTGCGACCAGAATGCGAACCGCATACCCTGTTTGCGGTGGATATGCGATCGCAAACCTAAAATTTGTCAGGTACGTGTGCCACTTATTGCCAGGCCTATAAAAGGGACCCAAACCCGTCCCTCCTTAATTTTTCTGAGTCCAAACATAGTAGAAGGACCCAAATGACCCCTTTCAAAGCCCCACACCTACGCAACCAATTTTCCCCTCTTCCAAACTCAAAAACTGAAGAAGAAAAGCAAGAAATTGAAGAACTAGGAGGGAACCCCAACTGAGTTTCCCCCTCCTACAAACCCACATTGAAGGCAAAACCTAGAAATTGAGGAATCGAAGAAGAGGGCTAGATAATTCACATGCAAGGTAAGTTACTACTCCCTTTCATGTAATTCTCCCTCGACCATTCATGATGGGTGGTTGCATGCCTGTAAGAACTTGTGGGAATACGACTAGAAGCCATGAAATCGAAGTAAGTAAGGTTAAACGAAATGGGTCATGATTATTAGGGGTTGTAAATGGGTTGCATGTGTTGTAAATACGTTTGATGGGATTCAGGGGAGGAAGGGTGTAGAGAAGCACTTAGGAAATTGTGGTTAATGATGGCTATCACGCATAGTGAGTAACAATTGAACTGTTGCTTAATTGTAGACTAAGGAATTATAGCAAATTGCGTAGCTCGAGAACAGACGCAGTAAGTAGCAGGTATGTGGGGCTATACCGTTCTTTCTTTTGCACGACTCCTATTGAATACAATGCCACGAGCGAGCCCCAAAGAATATTCTATTCTTAGAAGTTAGTGTTGCTTATATTATTTTCCCTCTATGGAATGATTATTCTTGTTTCACGATATCAATGCTTATGGTAATCCTTAAGTCGCATTAAGCTCCTGTTAAAGAGGTATTCTTAACTATGTGTGAAAAAGGGGATAATAAATATATGTCACTAAAAAGGGTCTGGAACGCTTGTTGATAAATGAACTTGCAATGTATTAAATATATATATATACGTGATTGAATCCGTTGACCGCGCCTATTGAAGGCCGGGTATGTACTGACCGCGCCTAGCACGGCCGGGTAAGATATGATATGATGATGATGAGCCCACAGAGGTATATGATGATGATGAGCCCACAGAGGCATATGATTATAAAGAGCCCACAGAGGCGTATGATGATGATGAGCCCATGGAGGCGTATGTGATTGTATGAGGTAACGATTATGTAATGGTTACGGTAACAATAAATGTATATGAAAATGACAAGCCCACAGAGGCAAGAGCATAAGATGATAATAGTGGTAATAAACATGTATATGACAATGTTAAAAAGGTTATATGTTTCTATCCTGATGCTTATATCATTGCTCTTATATTGTGTTTCCTGTCTTATATACTCAGTACATTATCCGTACTGACATCCTTTATTCGTGGATGCTGCATGTCGTGCTGCAGGTCCTAAGAGATTGATAGACGGAGCTCCCCCACCACAGTAGGCTACCAGTTCAGTAGATATTAGCAAGATTCATCTTCCGGACTTGCTACAGCCTTGGTATGCACTTTGTGTAGATAGGTTCGGCATGTCGGGGCCCTGTTCCGACATAGGTTGCTTAATGTATGTTCTTTTAGAAGCTCATAGACAAATGTTGATGTATGTATGTATAGACCAGTGTCGGGTTGAGTCATGTACGGTTGTATTGCCTCGTCGGCATATGTAATATGTTGTATAGTTTTGCATTGTAGCCCCGCTGACACACTATGTATATAAGTATGTTTATATCATGGTATGATGTTTCCGACTAATGTGATGTTGTTCAAAACTGCATGTGTATGGCAGGCTTTATAGATAACAAAGAAAGTAAGATAGCAGATATGGGGGGTATGCCGGCGCTTTGCAAGCAGGGTCCGGTGCCTTGTCGCGGCCCTCTGGTTGGGTCGTGACAGCAACCCTTCCCAACCATACGCGTGGCTTTCAAGTATGATATCACCCGACTAGGAATATAATCAGTCACGCCACGCCATCTGCGGCACACCCGGCACAGACAAAGTAACTGTCTTAGCATGACAGTCTAAAATAGCACGACATGGAGATAGCGAATCCATGCCCAAAATGACATCAAAATCTACTATGCTTAGTAGCAATCGGTCCACTCGGGTCTCCAGACCCCCAATAGTTACTATACGCGACCGATACACATGGTCTACAATAACAGTGTCGCCCACCGGGGTAGACACATGAACAGGTAAAGCAAGAAACTCCGGGGGCGTACTCAAATAATGAGCAAAATATGAGGACACATATGAATAAGTGGAACAGGGATCAAATAATACCGAGGCATCTTTGGGGTAGACTGAAACAATACCTGTAATAACGGCGTCTGAAGCACTGGCATCTGTCCTGCCTTGGATAGCATAAAATCGAGCCTGGCCACCGCCTGCTTGACCTCCCCCTATGGGGCGACCTCTGGCTGCCTGACCTCCACCCCTAGCTGGCTGGGCGCGCTGTAAGGTAACTGGAGCAGAAGTCAAGGGCTGACCCCTCTGCTGGAACGGTCTAGCACCACGATGAGGACATTGCCTCCACATGTGGCCCATCTCGCCACTATCATAACAACTCCCTGGTGCTCTAGCAGATGCACTTGGCCTAGGAGGACCCTCGGCCGACGGAGCATGAGCTGGAAGGGCACTGAGTGATGATTGGCCCTGCTGCAACCTATGATGACCACGACCTGCAGATGCCCCACGGAATTCTGGACGGGCTGGCTGAGCAGGCCTGAAGGAACGGCCTCTACCCTGCTTAAATTGGCCTCTCGAAGGAGTACCACTATAACTACCCGGCCCTCGAGGCCTCTTAGCCTCCTTCTCCTCTCGCTCCTGACGGTGAACCGTCTCAATCTCGCGAGCTATATCAACCACCTCCTCGAAGGTAGCACCCAATATTCTCTCCCTGGTCATGAGGATACGGAGATGATAGTTAAGGCCATCCACAAACCTGCTGATCCTTTCACGATCAGTCGGTACCATCCAGACAGCATGTCGAGCCAACCAAGAAAATCTTGACTCACATTCTGACACCTTCATATCCCCCTGTCGCAGCCACTCAAACTATCTGCGCAGCTCCTCTCTACGGGACTGCGGCACACACTTTTCCAAGAAAAGGGCGGAGAACTGCTGCCAAGTAAGGGGCGCTGCATCAACCGGCCTACGCCTCTCATACGCCTCCCACCAATTAAAGGCAGCTCCCGTAAACTGAAAGGTGGTGAATACCACACCACTAGACTCAAGAATCCCGGCTGTCCAGAGCATTCGCCGACACTTGTCAAGAAAACCCTGGGCATCCTCGCCCTCAGCACCACTGAATGACAGAGGCTGGAGTCTGCCAAACCTCTCAAGACGACGCTGCTCATCCTCTGGCATAGCTGGTACTATGGATTCCTGGGCTGGTGCAACTGGCTGGGCTGGAGGTGCCCCTGGCATCTGAAGTCCCTGCACTACCTGCTCAAGCGTACGGGCAACTGGAGTCTGATTGCCTCCCCCAGCCTGTGAAGTAGTTGCGACTGTGATGGCTGAAACCACCTGAGCCAGGCCAGTGCAAACAGATAATATCTGAGCCAAGATCTCCTGAAGACCTGGAATAGTGATAGGCACAGCTGGTGCCTGAACTGGTGCTGCTGGAGCCTGTTCCTTAGCTGGGGCAGCTGGTGGATCAATAGATGCTACCCTCGCCGCTCTGCCTCTACCACGACCACGACGGCGTCCACGGCCTCTGGTGGCCTCAGTGGGTGGTACCGGTGGTCGTCCACCTCCTCCGGTAGTTCGCGGCCTCACCATCTGTGAGAGAACAGGATAGCAGAAGTTTTAGTACTCGGATCAACAAGTTCGCACAACAAGAATTTCAAGAATATGGAATTTTCCTAAAAAGGTTCTGCAGCCTCTCGAAGATAAGTACAGACGTCTCCGTACCGATCCACAAGACTCTACTAAACCCGCTCATGACTCACGAGACCTATGTAACCTAGGCTCTGATACCAAGCTATCATGAACCATCCCAACAACATCCCGAAACCGGGGTGTCACAAAGTCATGAGCAACTAATGAAATCCTAATAACAAGATTTCTATTACAATATCTCTGGCACAATTGTTGGAAGAAAGTGGAAATAACAATATAAAGAGATACGGGGCTGCGGACGCCAACAACTACCTCGTAGTCTCTGAGTCACCGCTCCGAGAATCGTGGTCAATGCCTCGGAGCGGAATCAATAACGCCTGAATCTGCACACATGGTGCAGGGAGTAATGTGAGTACTTCCAACTCAGTGAGTAGCACATATAAATAATGACTGAAAGTAAGGAAACACGTAAAGCACAAGGCAATGCATAATGAAGCAGTAAATCATTATTTGAAAACAGTAAATCAGTAAGAAATCATTTAAAAATCTTCCCAGCTCTGGCTACCAGTTGCCATTGTTACCAACTGTAACCAACAGTTGTCATTGTTACCAACTGTAAGATTCCTGGGCTCAGTATCCATCTCACCGCTCTGGTTACCAGTTGTCATTATTACCAACTGGAACCTACAGTTGTCATTGTTACCAACTATAATATCTCTGGTTACCAGATGTCATTGATACCAACTGTAACCTACAGTTGTCATTGTTAGCAACTGTAATATCTCTGGGTACCCTGCGCTTACTGGGGGTGTACAGACTCCGGGAGGGGCCCCTTACGGCCCAAGCGCTATATCAAGCCACCTCGTGGCATACACCTAGGCCCTCGGCCTCATATCAATCAAGCCACCTCGTGGCGTATATACAGTATCTCAGGCCCTCGGCCTCATATAACTCAGTAAAACCTCACACCTGTCCCTCAGCTGCACTCAGTCAGAAAATCATCACAAGCCCCTCGGCCATAGTATGAGCCACAGTATAGGAGAACAAAGCAAGGGACTCCGTGAAAGCAAGCTTAATCATAGGTACGATACCACAGTACGAGAAACAAAGCAAGAGACTCGAGGAAAGCAAGCTTAATCATAGGTACGGAAGTTTCCCTACAAAAAGGGGGCTGGCTCTTGCCAAGCTACACCAAGGGGCTGGCTCTTGCCAAGCTACACAAACAGTTAATTTGTTTATAGTCGCAAAAGTTTTCCTACAAAGGGGGCTGGCTTCAACCTTGCCAAGCTACACAACTCAGAGAACTTTTGTACTATAACCAACGTTAGCTGTTCATAATTCAGAAAACTTTCGCACTACAATAAGCTAACTTTCAAAGAGTGCACTTACTCTATTTTCATACATGGACCGTACTACAACAAGCTAACTTTCAAAGAGTACACTTACTCTATTTTCATACATGGACCGACCTTTCCATCCATTCGAAAGGAAGAACAAGAGGGAAATTTAGAAAGAACTCATATGTAATATATCACAAGAGATTTACAAAGAGTGGACGAATATTACAAGAAAATTCTAGGATGACTCTAGGGTTTTTTACAAGAGAATTTTCTGAACTTCTACAAGGTAATTTTCTGATGATCCTACAACTACTACAAGCCCTCCTTTATATAGGACTAGGAGGTTATTACAAGTCAAACAATCTAGATAAAGCAAACCTATTTACATGGCAAACTTATCTACAAGTGGGTCCCTCCACGCATGTGAAGGACTTTAGGCAAAACGACTAAAAACTCTTGCAAGCATGTGAACGGGTTGAAATCTACATGGTGTAGCATGTGAAAGCATGTGATGCCATGTGAATGTATGGTGTTGCATGTGAAGAAGCATGTGGAGGCATGTGGAAGCATGTGAAAACAAGGTGAAATGGGGCCCGCATAGCATGGAAAGATGTGGAAGTTCGTCTTGGCATGGGTAGGATATGTTTTGAGAGTTTTTGGATGATTATGGTAGGAAAAAAACGAGAAGTAGGGCCCGGCTAGTATGGAAAGATGTGGGAATTTGTTTTGGCATGGGTAGGATATTTTTGAGGATTTTTTGATAGGTAATGGAGGATTAAGGTGGGATTAGCAAGGATTAAGGCAATTATCCTTTATCGATCACTGAATTGCCTTCCAGGCATCTTTTTGAAGACCTTGTGAAGTAGCGCCTGGAACTTGACGGTTCGTCACTGCTATGTTCCTTTCCTTTTGGACTGAGAAATGTAATCCGCAACTTTAATCGGGAAATGTCATCAGTGATCCTTTCTCGAATGACTTCATATGGTGTTTGATATTCTTTTGCAGCTTCCCGGACTCTTTCCCAGTGAGGATGGGTACTGGTATAATTCTAGCTTGCCCATTCTTTTGGCCATATCTCTTTTGGGATGCACCTATTTTGCTGGAAAATGATTCTTTGTGCCTCGCTATACTCTTCCTCCATGGATAAAATGGACACGGAAAATTTCCACCAGAATGATGCTTCTGCTTGCGCCTGGACTTTTCCATTAATAATCTTTACTGGCCTATGAAACATGAATAGTTTTACTGCATAGGAATCGCTGAAACATTTAATCCAATATCTTCTAGGTTTGAACCATAGTAAAAGTATTCTAAAGGCTGGTGCAATGGCATCAAAATCCTTGAAGACGTTGCACTTGAATTCCATGAAAATATAATACTGATGGCATAGGTACCAGAAAAACCATAGTAGTTCTTGTGGAAAATCCTTGGCTTGAGCTATGAATATATGGCAGAATGGATATTCTGGATTGACACCAAAAGGTTTGAGAATGGATCCTCCATATTGCCGGAAAACTTGAAGCTC
>MCJB01038104.1:86474-120640 GCA_002018475.1 Nicotiana obtusifolia
TCAATGTAAACTAAGGAGGTATGGAGGATGGGTTGGAAGATTTTTATCATGGCTTTTTGGAACAAGGAGGGTGCAGTTTTTAAACCGAAGGGCATGACTTTCCACTTGAAGAGATGATCGGGGATGCAAAATCCTGTTTTGGGTCGCTCTTCAGTGTGGATTCCCAATTGCCAAAATCCTGATTTTAAATCAAACTTGGAAAAATATTTGGCCTTGGCTAAGTGGGAGAAAAGAGTGAGTTTATTGGGTATTGGAAATTTATCATCTTGGAGGAAATGGTTTAGTGGCTGGTAGTTCTCAGCCCAAACATCATTTCAAATATTGTGTAAATCTTAAAACTTAGTAAAAAGTGGCTGAGTTGTACAACAGTGGAAACAACATGACTGAGTTCAAGTAATAAGTACAAATAGTGAGGAAATAGTAAAATCCCCGGAGGGTTCAAACAATTGGCACGAAGCCCAAATAAGGCAATCAGCCCAAAACATATCAAATAGGTTTTAATCAAATAAGTAGTAAAAATCATCAATCGGGACGGACCAAGTCATAGTCCCAGTAGTAAACGACCCCACGCTCATCATCGAGCGTGTGCCTCACTTCAATATAGCACTATGATGTGCAAATTCGGGGTTTCGAACCCTCAGGACATCATTTACAATCACTACTCACCTCGAACCGGCTAAATTCCTAGCCCACAACGTCTTTTCCCTTCGAATTGGCCTCCACGTGCGTCGAATCTATCCAAATTCAGAACAATTACATCACAATATGTTGAGGGAACAAAGCCCACGTGAAAACAATCAATAAATACTAAGAAATCCTAAAATTAGCAAAACCCGAGCCCCGGGCCCACTTCTCGAAATTCAGTAATTTTTCACCTCAACGGGTTCCTTACCTTCCCACGAGTTCAACCATACAAGATTTATCGAATTCCGACATCAGTTCGACCTCCAAGTCTTAAAATCTAAACTTAAGGGTTTCCACAATTTTCTACAACTTAAATCACCAATTACATACTAGAATGGCAATAGGTTTGGGTAATTTGACCAAGATTGAGTTAAGAACACTTACCCCAATGTTTCTCTCAAAAATCTTCCAAAAATCCTTCAAGATTTCGCTTCAATCCGAGTTCCCTAGCTCCAATTATGTTCAAGAAAATCTCTTTTGGATATAGTTTAGAGGTTGATTTGTTGTGATTTTATGGTGTTTGGAGGTGTTTCTCTTTGTGGATAACAAAAATGCGTTTTGCATGGCAAATGGGCACTGATTTCTATTTATAAAGGGGCCAAAAATCATGACAAAAACACCCCTGTCCGGCCCTATATGCGATTGCATATCTGTCACATAACAGATATGCGGTCCGCATATTTGACGTGGCCACCGCAAAAGTGGCCCTAGCCTTCACCGCAATTTCAACATGAAGCATGGTTTGCGGTCTGCATTTCAGGTTTGCGATCGCATTTTCGACCGCATTCTTGACGTTAAATTTTGTTCAGTTTTCTGTCTCGGTTTGCGGTCTCAATGTCAGATATGCGGTCCGCATTTCCTACCGCATTTCTGACATGAACTTTGACCAGGAAGCTGCCTGGGTTTGCGACCTCTTGGAGAGATATGCGGTCCGCATTTGAGAAATGCGACCGCATTCTCGACACCTGGTTTTCTGCAACTTTCTTTTCCAATGATGAATTAGTCCGTTTAACCACCCAAAACTCACCTGAGGCCTCTGGAATCTCAACCAAACATGCCAACATACTCCATAACATCATTCAAACTTGTTCCAACCTTCGGAACGCTCAAACAACCTTTCAATGCCCAATTCGAGTCAAATTCAAGCCTAAGGATTTCAAAATCCTCTAAATCGCTCTGTTGATCTAAACCCAACTAAACCTTGTCCGAATGACCCGAAATTTTGAACGCAAGTCCTAAATCACATATCGAAGCTATAGCAACTTTCGGAATCCCATTCCGACCCTCGGATCAAAATCTCGCCTAACACCCGGAAATTGCCAAAATGCTAACTTCGCCAATTCAACTCTAATTCTACACCGGACCTCCAAAACTAATTACGATCCCACTCTTAAGTCATAAATCATCTCCTGAAACTAACCGAACCATGGGAACTCATATCCGAGCCCTCTAACCCAGAAGTCAACATCCGGTTGACTTTTCGGTTTAAACCTTCTTGAAAGAGACTAAGTGTTTTGTTTCTTACCAAGTCCACCCCGCACTCAACTACTCGACTCGGTTACGTTAAATATAGATAACGAAACATAACGAGACAGAAAATGGGGAAGACGGAGCAGTAACCCACGAGACGACTCCGGGTCGTCACACCCATAGTGGTGACTCATCTCGTATCTCAGACGGATCTGTCTCGACAAAGGGAATAATCTCTGATGGGTCCATCTCAAGAGAGGACATAACCTCATATGTGTCTGTCTCAATAGAGTAATTTACTCCCACCTCCATCTCCGTCGCAGCCCTTGGATCACCTGTAGTCCTTCCAAAGGAAGTCATGAACATAAAGGAAAAGTAACCATCCTAAATGCCCTATGGCCTCTTGTTTATAAGTGTGGCTCGTAACACATCCATAAACAAGACTCTACTAGACACGGCTTATAGACATCCCTAGGACAGACCTGCTCTGATAACAAGTTTTTCACGATCCAAACCGGGGTGCCGCGATGAGCAACCGGGCCTTACATGCCGAGCACCAATGTAATGTATCCTTAACTATACTATTTTGTACTCATGGAATCACACTCTGACCCTTTGGGAGGGACGTAAGTCGGTAACCTCCATATACTTTATTAAAGCTAACTCATCATCATGAATGTTATAGGAATTAGGAATATCAACAACATTTGATACATAAGAATATGAGAAGCAACATCAACATCAATCTTTCCATAAGAAGAGAAACAATATAAGTACTGCTAGCTTCTAAGGGTGGAGTATCTTTGGAAGCTCGTTCGTTTATATTACGTACAATCAGAGTCGTGCAAAAGAAAGAAAGGGATAGCCTCACATACCTTGTATATATTGACCAACCTCAATCTATGCAAATGTCACGGCTCTTTAGTTTACAATAAGAGAAATAATACTATCGTTATCGTTTAAGCGTTGTAACTATTATATATCGACAACAACCTATTTTATGATAAAACAGGCAGAACCTCTCCTATTTATATGACTTTTCACAAGTTATAAAAATTACCAAACAGCTCAAACAACATCAACAATACTCATATTAAGCCTCTCAATCAGTCCAAGAATCAACAACAACACACCTACGATTTTCAGAAAATTGGGCAGCATCTATATCACTTCCTTCCCCTTTAAACCAACACCAAAAACGATAAAAACAACATCAAAACAACACACCCAAGCTACTTCATCAAGAACCAGCCTTAACCTAGCTCAAAAACGTTCCAAAACAATCTCATACGCACAACACCTCAAACATACTTCCAACTTCAAGTTTAACATGTTTTCCTTGAAAATCTAGTATTGTTATGGCCTAAAAATGACTCAAACCAAGGAGAGGGATGTAGAAAATACCTTGTAGCACACAAATCCCCAATTTTCAGAGATTAATTCATTGCTATGTCTTCCTCAATCATCTACAAAGAGAGAAAGCGTCAAACTATCGACTAGTTCGGGTTCCTGAGGCTTGAATCCACTTGTTTCATCTTCTCCACCTTTGATTTGGTTTCAAACTTAAGGATATTATTAGGAGGTATAGATACAGTTTTAGAACTGATTTGGGTCGAAATAAGGCTTGGAGACAAAATCAACAACTCTATATATCAAGATAATCTTAAACCGACCTTGTGGGTCCCAAAGGAAGCTGTATGTGCAGTCAAGCAAAAACGCGAATATCTCTCTAATCTGACATCGTATCGATAAACAGTTTAATGGATTGGAAACTAGACTTGTAGATATTCTATTTGGTGGGTGGATCACCCCGTAAATCCAAGTACATTGAGAGGAAATTTCAGTAACATTAGACCTAAAGTTTCAGTATAATTATGATGTAACTTGCGACCATTTTTGTCAACTTTTGTTTCATAACTCGTTTAACATCAAAAATTGATTCACTAATATCATATGACTAACATACCTATAAAATCACCATCTTATCATGTTAATCACCCAGCCACACCTCAAAAGTATGGGTTATAACATTCCCGAATTGCCGACTTTTGACGAAACTTATTTTCTTCCATTGATTTAATTTCTAAGCTTTTCAACATGTGCTATGCATGGTTTTATACACTTATGAACTTGAGAATAGTCTCAATCTCCTAGCTTATGTCGAATACATTATTACACACTTTAATGTATGAAAATATGGGAGTAAACAATTTGGTAGAGGCTATCCTCCCAGGCCAATTCAGTCAGCATTTCAGGTAGCACAAAATGCTTCGGGCAGTCGTGGTTCTTATGGGCCTCATCTTGATTAGCAATTATTTACCACACCTTCAGCTCCTATTAATGTGTCACCACTACAGAGTTACTACGGTGGTTATTCGGGTCATCAAGGATTGTCTCAAACTCAGCAATTAAGCCATCCGAGGGGTTGCTTTGAGTGCAATGTAGGGAGCTATTATCATAGATTGAGGAGCAGCAGGCCACAACAAGGTTCCCGTGCCATGATTCCGGCACCGGTTGCTTCACAACTCACTCAGCAAACTAGAGGCGTGGGTCAGGCAGCCCAAAGTTGAGGTCAGGTTGCTAGAGTAGGAGGTAAGGCCGTTAGAGGTAGCGGCCGACAAGTTAAAGGCTATCCGAGAGGCAGAGGTCAGAGTGGTGGGGCTGAGCCCCGTTTGTATGCATTCCCAACCAGATCTGGGGCTCACTCCTGTCATCACAGGTATTGTTCCAGTTTTCCATAGATATGGCTTAGTTTTTTTATCTGGGTTCCACTTATTCATATACGTCATCCTATTTAGCTTCATGTCTAGATATGACTCGTGATTCTTTAACTGCTCCTATCTATGTGTATGCCCGTGGGGGATTCTACTATGGTAGACTGCGTTTATCATGCTTGTTTGGTTACCATCGGGGGTTACGTGACTTGGGTCGACCTTCTGTTACTGGAAATGGTGGACTTTGACGTGATATTAGGAATGAATTGGTTTCTTCCCTATCATGCTATTATGGATTGTCACGCCAAGACTATGACGTTAGCTGTGCTAGGGTTGTCTCAATTGTTGTGGAGAGGAACTCTTGGCCATTATATGTGCGGAGTCATTTCTTATGTGAAGGCTCGACGTATGGTTGAGAAGGGTATTTGGCATATTTTTCCTATATCCATGATTCTAGTGCGGAGGTTCCTTCCATGGATTCAGTACCAGTTGTACGCGAGTTCCCAGAGGTGTTTCCTACAGATTTGCCGGGGATGCCACTCGTTAGAGATATCGACTTCTGCATTGACTTGGTTTTGAGCACTCAACCCATTTCTATCGCACCAAAAATGGGTCACTTAGGATGTATATTGACTATTAACAACTCAATAAAGTCACGATTAAGAATAAGTACCCATTGCCAAGGATAGATGACTTGTTTGACGAATTGCAAAGTGCTAAGTACTTCTCCAAGATTGATTTAAGATCTGGGTATCACCAATTGAAGGTCAGGGAGCAGGATATTCCGAAAAAAGATTTCAGGACCCGGTATAGCACTTTGAATTTCTGGTAATGTCCTTTGGGCTAACAAATGCCCCTGCAGCTTTTGTAGAGCTTATTAATCGAGTCTTCAAGCCTTTTCTTAACTCCTTTGTGATAGTGTTCATTGACGATATTCTGGTATATTCACGCAGTTGAAAGGACCATGCCAAACATCTTAGGGCAGTTTTGCAGACCCTGTATCAGCACCAATTATATGCAAAGTTTTCGAAATGTGAATTTTGGCTTGAATCTGTCACGTTCTTGGGTCATGTTGTCTCTGCAGAAGGAATTAAGGTTGATCCTCAGATGATTTCAGCGATGAAGAATTGGCCTAGACCTACTACCACAATGGAGATTCGCAGTTTCGTGGGCTTAGCTGAATATTACAGGAAGTTTATGGAGGGGTTCTCTACTCTTTCCTCCGCATTGATTAAATTGATGCAGAAGGCAGCTAAGTTCCAATTTTCAGATGCTTGTGAAAGGAGCTTCCAAGAGTTGAAATCAAGATTGACTACAACACCGGTGTTGACCCTACCAGAGGGTACAAATGGGTTTGTGGTATATTGTGACGCTTCAAGAATGGGACTTGGGTGTGTATTAATGCAACATGGCAAGGTGATAGCGTATGCTTCTAAGCAACTCAAGAATCATGAGAAGAACTATCCAACACATGACTTAGAGCTTGCAGCAGTGGTATTTGCATTGAATATTTGGCGTCATTATCTGTATGTAGTCCATGTGGATATAGTCACGGACCATAAGAGCCTTTAATACATTTCCAAATAGAAAGAATTGAATCTGAGCCAGAGAATATGGCTTGAGTTACTCAAGGATTACGACATCGATATTTTGTATCGCCCAGGGAAAGCAAATGTTGTAGTGGATGCTCTTAGCGGAAAATGTATGGGTAGTTTGGCTCACTTGGAGGCATACCAAAGGCCGTTGGCCAAGGAGGTTCATCGGTTGGCTAGTTTGGGAGTTCGTCTTGTAGATTCTACTGAAGGAGGAGTGATTGTGCAAAATAGGGCTGAATTATTCGCTTGTTGTGGAAGTCAAGGAAAATAAATACAATGACCCATTGTTGGTACAATTGAAGGAGGGGATACATAAAGATAAGACCATGGCATTTTCTCTTGGCATGGATGATGGCACCCGAAGGTACCAAGGGCGACTGTGATTTCCAAATGTGGATGGTCTCCGGGAAAGAATCATGGTCAAGGCTCACACTTCTAGGTATTCCGTGTACCCAGGCTCTACAAAGATGTACCATGATCTTGAGGAAGTCTACTGGTGGAATGATATGAAGAGGAATGTAGCGGAATTTGTGGCAGTATGACCAAATTGTCAGCAAGTGAAGGCCGAACACTAAAGGCCCGGTGGTTTGGCACAGAACATAGAAATCCCGATCTGGAAGTAGGAGATAATCAATATGGACTTTGTGATAGGACTACCTAGCACTCCTCACAAATTCAACTCAATTTTGGTGATTGTGGATCGACTCACGAAATTAGCATACTTCTTACCTATTAAGGCTACCGACACAATGGAACAGTATGGTCAGTTCTATATCAAGGAAATAGTGAGGCTGCGTGGCACTCCGGTTTCCATCATTTCTGATCAGGGAGCACAGTTCACAACTAACTTTTGGAAGAAGTTTCAGCAAGGGTTGGGTACTCAGGTAAATCTCAGTAGAACTTTCCATCCACAGACCAACGGGCAAGTAGAGCGGACTATTCAGACGCTCGAGGATATGTTGTGTGCTTGTGTTCTTGACTTCAAAGGTAGCTGGGATGATCATTTCCTGCTCATAGAATTTGCCTACAATAATGGTTATCATGCTAGCATTCAGATGGCACCATTCGAGTCTTTGTATGGTAGGATATGTAGATCTCCCATTGGATGGTTCCAGATTGGGGAAGCGGAGTTGATAGGACTAAACCTTGTGCATCAGGCTATGGAGAAGGTTAAGATCATTAAGGAATAATTGAAAACTGCCCAGAGTCGTTAGAAGTCCTTTTCGAATATACGCCGTAGGGATTTGGAGTTCCAAGAGGGTGATTGGGTATTATTGAAGGTTTCCCTCATGACGTGGGTAATGCGGTTTGGTAAGAAAGGAAAATTGAGATCGAGATATGTCGGAGCGTACAGAATCATTCGGAGGATTCGCCAGGTGGCTAACAGGCTAGAACTACCTCCGGAAATGTCTTTAGTGCACCTGCTGTTTCATGTATCCATGTTGAAGAAGCTGGTTGGAGATCCATCGCTTATTGTTCCGGTTGAGGCTATAGAGGTTAATGAATGACCGACTTATGAAGAAATTCCAATTACAATTTGTGATAGGCAAGTTCAGAAGTTGAGAAATAAAGAGATTGCCTCCGTGAAAGTGCTATTGCGAAACCAACAGGTTGAAGAGGTCACCTGGGAAGCCGAGGAAGAGATGAAGAAGAAGTACCCGAATGTATTTGAATTGCTATGAAATTGTATCCATGATGTTCAAAGCTAACTTTCCACAAATTATGTTCCCTCTGTTACAAGTTTTTCTAAGGATACTCCCTCTTGGTAATGCAATGTTTATGGAGTTGATGTCGGTGTTGTTTCCATATTGTTTTACCTCGTTGTGTTGTTGTTATGTTATTAGGATTGGTTTCTGGTATTCAATAACATGTGGATAGACCTAGTTACAGGGAAAACCCTGGCAAAATTTTTTGAAATTTAGGGAGTTAGTCAAAATTTTGAACTACTGGTGTGTGAAGTAAAAGTTGGGTCACATTGTAAGCTAATGGCAGATCTTGAGCATCATTCGAGGACGAGTGATCCTAAGCGGGGGAGGATGTAAGGCCCCGTAAAGATTTACCTAAAATTCGGGGTTTCTTTGATTAGTGTTTTGAAGATTCCAGTAGGTTTGTATGATGTTTTTGGAGTTATACGTACTTTTGGTTGGGGTCCGGGTTGATCCGAGCTCATTTCGGCGCGTTATGTGAAAATTGTGAAAATGAGGTTTCAAATTTAAAATCATGAGCTTTGATGATTGATTCTTGTTATTTGATGTTATTTTGATTATTTGAGGTAACAAACAAGTTTATGTGTTGTTATTACACTTATGTGCATGCTTCGTTTGAAGCTCGAGGGGCTCGGATAAGTTTCGGATATATTACAGATGAGTTTGGATAGTTTGAAGATAGGTGGTGTATTGCATTTGCTGGTGTACAGTTGCAGATCTCACATTCGCAAGGTCTAGCTCGCAATTGAGAGCCTCGCTTTTGCGAGCAAGTGTTCGCATTTGTGAGCAAGGGCCTGGGCTGGGCGACCTCGCATTTGCGAGGAAGATGTTCGCATTTCCGAAGAGTCTAAAGACGGTGTTGCGTACTTCTTGGTCACATTTACAACCACTGTAACAAGTGGCAGCTTCGCATTTGCAATGGGGGAAACTGTAAGGCCCCGTAGAATTTTACATAAAACCAGAGGTTTCACGGTGCCGAGGTAGAATTATGCATTGATTATTGTAGACTTATGGTACTGACGTTTTGGGTTGAACATGCGTTGAGGAGTTGAAGAAAATTTTTGGCAGCGTAGGGCGTTTCTACGGTCCGTCTGCGATCGTAGTACTAATCTGCGGACCGCAGATCTTCCCCGAAATGAATCAGAAACTTGAGCTAACTTTGGTACCGCTATGCGGTCCATTATGCGGTCGCATAATCATTTCGAGGGCCGCACAATCCATCGCAGATCCAACAAAAAAAATTTTGGAGGGAAGTTCTGCGTCGCTTAAGCTACCGCAGACCTGTAGTAGAGTGAAGCAGAAATGCCCAATTTTGGAGGGCCATTGTGTGGTCCATTATGCGAGCTGCAAAAGCATTATGCGGTCGTATATGCGACCGCCTATCTGCATCGGGGCTTCATTTTTCTAATTGTTTTAACCTGACCCTATTTTGATATATAGTCCTTGAAGACCATTTGTAAGGTAAATATGTGATATTTTTAGAAAGAGGAAGTGCCATAGTGTGAGAGGGAAAGTTCCTAAGATTACTATCCATCAATTCTTGCTAAAAGTTGGAGAATTCACAAGGAGAAACTCACAAGTTCTTCATCCAAGAGGTAAGGTTCCATGTCTAGTCTCAATTTCGAATTTTGGGTAGAAGATGGTTAACGAGGGGTGTGATTCTTGGGTGTGAGAGTTTATCTAGGCATGCATGTACAATCATGAGTTGTGGAAAGGTAGTTGAACTCAAATAGGTAGACCTTGGGATGTGGGGTGAAGGAAATCCACCATAGGAGAAGCTAGAAATCATAAGGCCCACCTAGTGTTTGATAAAATGCTCGAATGAGCTGGAATCATAAACTCTATCCTAATTTGTGTTCAATATTGCTATATCTCTAAATAGATCAAAGTTTCTAGGATTTCCAAAACTGTGTAGTGAATTACGGAAAGCTCAAAGCGAGGTATGTTGGCTAAACTCCTCTTTTAGAATTGAACCCCACAATGGCCTTGTAAGTTCCGTATCGCTCATTATAAATTGATTATTCCGAATAAGCCTTGTGTCAAAATATATATATGCATTCAATTTGTATTCCAAATGTTTTTGTTATGTTGAGTTACTATTTAAGAATGTGATTAAAGTATGGGATGTGTGTTAATATGTTATGACTTGAAAACGTGATTCTAATGAAAGCTATCGTATTGAATTGTGTAAGAAATAATGTGATTCTAAAGTCTTGAGTAGAAATGTTTGTTATTGACGATCCATGATGATGTTTGAAAGTGAAACAATAAGTATGGAATATGAAATACGGCCAACGTGACAAAAAAATGATATTACATTTGGGGCCATTAGTGCCAATAAAAGAAAGAGGCGTGAACAAGATGTTGAAATGATTTGTGAATCCTTTTAATAATAAATTCTTTGGGAGTGTCATTTACTCACCGAGGAAGGGTAGGTCAAAATAATCTAACCCCGAAACTTCATGTGCCGGTGTAGGAGTGATTCAAGGGTAAATCCCTGTGTTAATGTGATGAGATTGTTTCCCCTTATTTGGGATGAGAATGATGTGTTGAGATGTTCCCCCTTGAATGGGATGAGATTATTGCTAGCGAAATTTGATGTGATGTCGACCCACACGCCATTGTGGTGAGACGACTTAGCTGATCGGGTGCCGCGCACATGGTGGTATTGTGAGTGGATGTCTCAGGGCGATATGGCTTAGCCGATCGGGCTGAGATCGTACTCCGTGCTAAAAACATGATGGTGTATTGGTGCTAAGATCTCGTAGCTTAAAAAGATTGAAACTTGCTTGAAATTTACTTTCCCCCTAATTCGACACCTTGAAACTGTTTGAGTCTCTTAACGATTTCATGTTTCCTTCTCTGTTTACCGTTAATCGTTCTATTGAGAGGGTGTTTGGTTTTACATACTAGTACTATTCCATATGTACTAATGTCCCTTTTGCCGGGAGCGCTGCATCTTTAATGGATGCAAGTGGTTCTATGGCAGGTGGTATTGGTCAGCGATAGCAGCACACCCTCTCCTCAGCTGACTTGGTGAACCCCACTTCATTTCGGGGTCTTATACCTCTCATCTTTTGTACATAGTATTTTGCGGTATAGCTGGGGCCTTGTTGCAAGCACAATTTTAGCACTCTTTTGTTTCTGTTAGAGGCTCCGCAGATATAGTGTGGGTTGTATCCTATTTTGGGAAGGTTAAACTAAAAATGTTGTAATCGTATCATCTGTTCCACTTTAACCATGATTGTATGGTGCACTATTTTGGAGACTTGTTAATGATGTAACCTGTGGAAATGAACTGATGTTGTACACATGACCTCTTATCGTATAACTAGTGAAATGTATTCTTCCCTTTATTCATGGGCGAGTTGGGTACAAGGTACTGTGCAGGCTTGCTCGACTGAGGTAACCATGTTGAGTGCTGGTCGTGCTCCCCAAGGTCGGGGCATGACAGAAACCTTCACATTTGCAAACAAATCGTTGCAGTTGCAACTTCTAGGCATCTGATGCACTGATCGCATTTGCAATCAATGTGTCGCATTTGCTGCAGTTAGGTAAAAGAGGAAAAAATGGGACTTAGTTCATTTTACACCATTTCTCAACCCTAAACACTCTAGAGGCGATTTTCTTGAGAGCTTTTCTTCCTAATATCATTGGTATGCACTCTAATCCACTTTCTTTCAATTTTCCATTACATTTCGTGAGTTTTTAACATCAAATCTAGGATATCCATGGTGGAAATTAGGGATATGGATAGAATTTAGGGATTTTGCAAAATTGAGATTTAGACCAAAAATTGAGGTTAGATTTCGAAAAAAATAACCTAACTGGGCTAGAGAGTGAATGGGTAAATGGATTTTGGTCTATATCTCGGATTTTGACCAAGCGGGCCCGGGGCTGACTTTTGTTGACTTTTTTGATTTCGTCAAAGATTGAACCTTTTTAGTTCGTAGGTAGTTTCTAAAGCTTATTTTAAATTGTTTGAACAATATTTGGCTAGATTTGATTGGTTTGGAGGCTTGTTCGAAAGGAAACGTCGTAGTTGATTGTAAGGTTGTTGCGCAAAGAGGTAAGTGTCCTATCTAACTTTGATTTCAGGAAATTAGGACTTCTTAGTCTATTTGTTACGTGAATTATGTGCGGGAACAACGTATATATGAGGTGATGAGTTTATATGCGCTATCATGGGTTAAAGCATGCGGGTTGGGCTATTTACTTTCACGACTCATCTATTCCATGTTATCTCTTGTTACATGCTTTAATTACTACATGTTCTTACTTGTTATCCATGCTTTACTTGTTATCTGTTAATTAACTGTTATTACGTGTTTTGATTTGTTCATTTTTCACTCAATATCTGCTTACCCGTAACATGTTCCTACTTGCTTTAATTGTATACTTTCATCGTCACATGCTTTATTTTCTTTTATTGTCCTTATATTACTTGATGAACTTTATTACGTTATTCCTTGTTTGTCTTGTCAATTTCTTAATGTTCTGCTCATTTCATTTCCCTTGTTGTGTTGAGTTTACATAGCTAGTTGTGTTCAATTGCTATGTTATTGAGTTGATATTTGGATCGGGTTGCATCACAACAGATAAGGATATGATATGATGTTGGGATCGGATTGCACGTTGCAACAATTTTGTGTTAAATGTTGGGATCGGATTGCACGCCGCAATAGTTATTGTGCTAAGTGTTTGGGATTGGGTTGCGCGTCGCAGCTGAGTTTGATGTGTTGTAGTTAATTTTAGCTGTAGAGTTTCATCTCGATATTGGAATGTGAGATTTGAGATCATGTTATTCGAGGGCCCTCTAGTAGTTGAACTTCGGGTCCGTTTTTATGAGTTTTCTATTTTATCTATAATTCCATCTTTTTCTCTCACAAATAACACAGGTGCTCCACACGGTGATGTACTGGGTCTGATAAAGTCTTTTTCAAGCATATCCCTCAGTTGTTCTTTAAATCCTCTCAGCTCTGCAGGTGCCATTCTATAAGAAGTAATAGATATCGGCTGAGTATCTGGTAATTTGTCAATAGCAAACTCAATCTCCCTCTTTGGCGAAAGGCCTGGAAGCTCATCGGGAAAAACATCAGGAAACTCATTTACCACAAGGATAGACTAGGGTCGGTGACTCTGCTTTCACATCCACTACCCGAACTAAGTAATAAATATAGCCCTTTCTGAAATCTTCCTTGCCTTGAGATAGGAAATAAACCTACCTCTCGGCGATGCAATATTTCCTTTACACTCCAGAACTGGCTCCACTTAGAACTGGAACCGAACCTTCTTTGATCTACAATCAAAGTTAGCATAACAAGAAGCCAACCAATCCATATCCATTATAACATCAAATTCTACTATATCTAACTCAATCAGGTCTACTACTGTAGAACGGCTACGAACTACTACTATACAATCTCTAGCTGTCACTGGATCCCCAACAGGTGTAGACGCCTCAAAAGGTTTAATCAACTCAGGTTCTATCCCAAACTTAATAGCAACCAATGGAGTGACATACGATAAGGTGGAACCTAGATGAATCAATGCATATACATCATATGAGGAGACTGATAATATACCCGTAACAACATCAGGTGATGACTCCTGATCATGTCGACCCGTTAATGCATAAAATGTGATTCTGAGGACTGCTCGAGCAAGATGCTCAACTTCTACCTTTACCAAGCCTGACTGGTGCCTTTGAACCTTGCCCAGTAGGGGTGTACTGATGATGACAAACTAGCTAAAGATCCCGCTGGTTGAACCGTACCTGCACCACCTGTCTTTGAATAATCTCCCATAACGTGGCCTAGATAACAACAAGTATAACAAACACCCAACCCCACAAGGCACTGCCCGGCATGCTGCTTACCGCATTGAGCACATTGCGGCAAGGGTGGCCGCATCTGACTTGACTCACCCCTATACTAAGAACTAGAGGCCTTGGAACTAGAAGCCGATGGTTGCACTAGATAACTCGGTAACTGCTATCTCTGACCACCTTGAAACTCACCAGAAGGACCTGAAGATCTTGCTCACTTACTTTGGCCCCTATCGTGCTCAGGATTGGCCCTCAGCTTCTGCTTACACTCCTTTACACCCTGAGCGTATGCCTGGATATGAGAAATATCCATGCCTGGCTTAAGTGAGACTGACATACAATCATTAAGCAGGTGTGGCTCCAACCCCATAAAAAATCGGTGAACCTGATCCTCCACCATAGCTACAATAGTGGGAGCATACCTGCCAAAGAATTAAACTGAAGGTTGTACTCCCGAACACTCATATTACCCTGCCGAAGGGTAAAAAACATATCAACTCTAGCCCGTCTAAGCTCTAGTGAAAAATAATGACGATGAAAAGCCTCTTTTAACTCCTGCCATACTGTTGGAAAGGCCTCCTCACCTCTGGACAACTCCCAAGACTCCTACCAATTAACTGCAACATCACGAAGTCTATAGAAAGCTAGCTCAACTGACTCAGTCGTAGTGGCCTTCATTACATTCAAGGTCCTCCGCATATTATCGATAAATACCTGAGGGTCCTCGTTTGGACCTGTTCCAGTGACTACCGGAGGGTACAAATGAATGAAATCATGAACCCTCGCACTAATGGCCCAATCTGCATGACCAATACCTACCTCCTGACATTGAGCTTTTGCGGCCACTAATCAAGTCAATAGTTGAATAACATCTTTCATCTCTTGACTCGGAGCATCTGGCTGAGGAGCTGGGGTACTGGGGTGGGCGCTGAAGCTGGTGCCCCTCGGATCGCCTCTAGAGAGGGCAGGGTATATGAATTCTAAGATGGAGTCACACTTTGAGACTCTCCCCGAGCTCTGGTAACTCGTGGTGCTCGAGTCGTAATCTCATCATCCACGGACTTGCCCTTATGTGCGGCTGTGGCCTTATTAGGCATCGCTGATTATATAACATGTCATTAGGAAGATGAATCCTTATATCGCACGATCTAAGATAAGAAGGGAAGATAACATCCTATATGTCCTGCAGCCTCCTGTTTATAAGTGTGGTGCACAACACATTCATAAATAAGACTCTACTAGACACGGTCTATAGACAACCTTTTGACAGAACTGCTTTGATACCACTTTTGTCACGACCCAAACTGATGGGCCATGATGGGTTCCCGAGTCCTTCCTATCGAACACCTCTAAGCATATGTCTATGATATAAACATGAAATAGGGGTAGGTCATGCATAACATCTCTCAATAAACTGCTGAATCATTTGAATAACATAGGTGAGAAACATGCCCAAAAGACATAAATATATATATATATATATATATATATATATGCAGAACACGATAAGGCGAGTCGCCAAGGCTGCTATGGACCACTATATATCAAAATAAAAGCCGACAAGGCCACACGCTATCCAACTATACATCACTGTCTACAGACCTCTAATAGAGTGTACAACTATATAAAGGGCGGGACTGGGCCACGTCATACCCATATATGTATACAAAAATATCATACCAAGACCCAATAGCAGCTCCAAATCAAATGGACTGCACCAACTCTCACCTGAGCAAGGATCCTAAGAAGGGGACCGTCAGCCTATCTACACCTGTAGGCATGAAATGTAGGCCCCCAGGCAATAGGGGCGTCAGTGCGAATAATGTACTGAGTATGTAAGGCATAAAAATCAGTATATAAAAGACATGAAAGAAACATGGAATATATGACCGAGCCTGTATGTCTGAATAGCTCTATGAATCATGAAATATTTATAATGTCATGTATATGCGTATAAATGTCTTATCATGCATAGGTATATACGTACGTAAAATCATCAAGCCTAAGAGGGCATCCTATCATATCATCTCGGTCTCAGTGAGCGAAATCATCAATGTATACCAAATGATCAGGTCATAACGACGTAACCTTTTCCCATACCCCATATATATATACGTGTATATAACACCATCTGGTCATGGGTCAATGTACATGTATAAATGAATGCAATGCATAAGAAGTAACTCAATAAGATGTCTCATGATGTCATAAGATCAATATACCTTCTATTAATATCACCAAAATAAACTTTATCAAATTACATATTTTGTGAGATCCATGAACAGACCACATAATAATAGAACATATGCGGAATCAAGAACACAGGCAACCCTAGTACTTCTAAGAATAGAGCCATTTGTGAAAGTTGCGTGTTTGCTCATTTTTGTTGTATCAAATGGATCATGCCAAAAAGAAAAAAAGGGATAACCTTAACATACCTTATAGAAATCTATCCAATAACAATGCTAAACTCAGCTCTCTGCACCTTAATCTACAACAACGACAGTGAAGGTATTGTTAAGCTACAAATGGCTCTCTCATTTATATAACGAAAGTAACTTAATCTGTAACAAAACGGGCAGCATTTCCTATGATTTTACTGCTTTTTCAAACCTACTAGGCGATAAAAAAACACAATACAATCAGCAACTCAAAAATAACCTAACTACAATTCGGGAGCTTTAATACAACAAACAGCCCAAATATACCATAACACATCCAATCGACAAGGTATCAATTAGCCTGAAATTGCAATGATGAGTGACAAGCCCACTATCCTACCACATGTGGCATTTCTCCATGCCCTTTATCCTTCCAAACTCCATTAATCAGCAGCATAAGAGGCCAACACGAGTAGACTACAAAACGGTCCACTACAAGTGGAATAAATCGTACTCACGGCTTCCGATAACCGTCCTGTGATTTCTAACTATTAGGAAACGAATTTATCAATATTCCTTAACATTTAAGAGCTTAAATACAGCAAGTAGGCATTTTCTTAACTATGAAGTACCTTCCAAAACTCAAATTACAAATAAAAAGAGAGGCGATATAATGATACTTACGTCGTAGGGATCGTTCTAATTGTTATCGCTTCTTGATTTCGTATGCGCGATGTTAATCCTTTTTGAAACCCTTGTATAAATCTTAATGGCAAGTTTATAGGTCTTATTTGTTCGTGGTCTCTAGAAAAATGAAGGAAAGGACGACATAAGGCATAAACACAAACACGCACACACCCACACACACACTCACCCACACACACACATATATATGTATATCCACTTTTCAAAAGCCAAAGAGGTGCTAGCTTGGCACCCTAGCATTGGCCCTTCTTCAGACGCTTATATCTTTTTATTCGGATGTTGTATGAATGAACGGTTAAGAATGCTGGAATCTACACTACAAGACCTTCATTTTGGTATATAATATGTCCCAAAAAGACCTCATGTAACACACGAAATGTATTGCTCAAAAAGCTTCATTACAAGGCAAATACTTAGTCGGTTTTTCCGCAACTTAACTATGATTTTTCCCAAACTTTATATTTTATATCCAAACATCATATATATTCATATTATGACATTAGGCTCATTTATATCATGATTAACAAATCTCATATTCATTATATGTAACCTTGGGAGGCACACAATGTAACAACAACTGACTCCGAGGATTGTGCGGGGAAGAATTATTGCTGGATACATGAGGTACTATACATTATGGGCATGTGGAAGTCTTGGAATGATTCGGATTTGTTATTTGTGATGGATGTAGCGTGCAAAAATAAGGGATTCACTCGGTTGATTAAAGGTAAGGTTACTTCTTTAGGTGTTTGTGTGCTAATGGGGCACGTCGTTCGGCTTGTATTGGCAGTGCACTAGAGATTTGAGCAGAGTGGATGACTCTCGAAAAGGTACTAATGAGTTCAAGATTCGTATGTGGTATTTGAGGATTTTCCAAATTTTTATATGGCTAAGATATGAAATTTGCATTAGTTGGTGCTGAGATTCGCAGTTGTATCATTAGTGAACCTACATTTCAGTATCAAAGAGGTTAAAGAAACAACTTCAAATCCACAAAAGGTATCTTCATAGGGGGTATCTGGGTTGCGATGCTATTGGGTGCTTAAGAGGGAATACAATGGCTTACCGGCCTTAGGACGACGTGGTTTCATATTTGGATCTCTTGGGGTGAGATTTGATATGAACTGTAGTGTACTGGCAAAGAGAAGTGATAACTTGAAGTCAAGTCAAGAGAAACTCGATGAAATAGGTCATCTTGGTAGTGGTTTGGATCAACATAGTAATATAGGTGATCGATTCCTTTGGTGTGGTGAAGCTTTAAAGGTGTTTTGTGGCAATACTCTTTGGTTAGCAATCTATGAGACTTGGTTGAGTTGGAGGGATTCAGTTCGGATGGCATGGTTATGTGCAAATGGGTTTCGAAGAGTTCTCGATGGTATCATCCACGCCTTGAGACGGATCTCCTCTACAGGTATGAGGAGTATGTTGCGTGCTGTGATTTTTTTCCCGGATGAGGTGAAGGGGGAGGTTTCTGGGTGATGAAGTATTTATCCTGCTTATGATTCAAAATTGATAATGGGATTCTCCTATTTTCAGATGATGGCATGATAGATGAAGTGCAGCGTGTAGGACTGAGGTTTGCATGTACAAGGTTGCGGTTCCATTTCGAACGGAATGTTATGAGTTCTAGACAGCATAGACGATTTCATATGTTTAGAATAATGCTCACAACAATTGGTATCACCTAAGAATGGTGTGAATTTCAGAAGGCGCATTGTGTTTTCACTTGTGGATGCTTGACTGCTATTACAATAATAGCCGAGTTGTTGGCTGCTGATGTTCAGATTTTGCTACGTGGCACAGAAGACTCATAGGTTCTCATGAGATGATTGTGTGTGAGAGATGTGTCAATTGTTTGAGTGGTGGAGTTGGGATCAGATATAGAGATTCTTGTATCCTAGGGATTTGGAGATCGGGAGTTATCAGAGGCAGATTGTTCCTTGGTTGCGGACTGTGAAGATATGGCCAGAGTTAGACAGCTGATGGTATGTGTTATGGATGGGTTACTTGGAGCTTTTGTAAGGTTATTTACCTATTTGTGGTTGATCGAAGTTGATTTAGGGGCCTATTGGTAGGCCTAGTGAGGATGTGTATTCTATATCGGATCGGGTTTGTTTACTCCGCACATCTAGTGTTGAGGGGTGTGGCATCGATTAGAGTTGATCTTATTCGTGTTATGATATTTTTCAGGTGTTACTCTTATATGCTACGATATTTGTGAGACCATTGACTATTCTTACACATGACGTAGTTCTGTTTGGGCATTGTGTGTCTGTGGAATATGGTGTTATGCATTTCCCCATGGTTATGGTCATGCGCTTCACGTGCTTGCTATTGTTATACACGTGTTTCGTGAGTATGCAAATTTGGGCAATGTGTAGTCTATATGGACCGTTATTTTTGGATCGGATTACGCGCAGCAATGTTGTGTGTTTTGTTTCTCCTCTGTGAGATAGGTTCATACCATTACGCTTAGTGGTGGTATTTGTTGAGCTTGCGGAATAGTTCTCTGTTTGGTTTTCCCTCCATCATTGGTTATATTTGAGTTATTGCTTGAGGGTGCTTAGATTGCATCATATGTGGCTCTAGGTGTCACTGGTGCGGCCTGTCAGTTGAGCAACTTGCACTTGGTGAAATGAGATTTTTGGACCTGGAATTAGTACTATTGTATTTGGTAAGGTATGTTTGGAAGAATAACGTCAGAAGTCAACTTATAATTTGGCAATGGTTCTTATCGGGCGAGAGAGCTACGACTTGTTGATCTAATGGGTGGTACTGAGTTCTACGTGTTTCTTTCATCATTGGATGTGTACAAAGGTTTAGAATAAGGTTTTATTTGATCTGAGGTTTTTTATTGGTGCCAAGTTTATTATCGAGCAGATATTATGGTTGGGATTATTGCTAAGAGTATCTGAATTATGTGGTATATCATGTGATTGTAACTTGGGTTATGGTTATGGCTTGATACGGCTTGTTCCGACTTATATAGCATGTAGGCGCGAGAATCAGGTCTTATAAGGAATTCTGAATATTGGAGATTGAGTGTTAAGGTTTATGGATCAAGGTAGATGAAAGAATCTCCAGTTATGTTGTGGTGACAGGTTTATATGGATTGAGGTGACGTGGGATTACCCATATGTATGCATATGATGAGTTTATATAGGGATTTGACGGCTTTGGATCGACTCTTGTACATTTGAGGATGAACATATGTGTAAGTCGGGGAGAATGTAACGACCCGACTGGTCATTTCGGGCATTGGAATTCCGTTCAGTAGTTTGAGGTTTTGAGTAGCTTCATATGATGTATTATGACTTGTGTGTATGGTAGGTTTTGATTTTTGAGTGGTTCGAGATTTATTTGGAGGAATGATTTCAAATTAGAAGCATTAAGTTAGAAGAGTTGACCAAGTTTGACTATTATTTTTGACCTCGGATCGGACTTTTGACGGTTTAGTTAGGTCTGGATGGTGATTTTGGACTTGGGCGTATGCCCGGATTTGCATTTGGATATTTCTACATGGTTTTGGCTCTAATTGGTGAAAGTTGGCGATTTGAAGGTTTGAAAAATTCATAGGTTTGATCGGGAGTTGATTTTGATGAAATCAGATTCAGATTGTTGTTCTCTAGAAATTGGAATGGGTTCGTTATGTCATGTGCAACTTGTGTGCAAAATTTGAGGCGATTTCGAGTTGTTCGACGTATGTTTGGAATATAGAAATTTGAAATAGTTCGTTAAGGTTGATTTGAGGTGTGATTCATGGTTTTGATGTTATTATGTGGGATTTGAGGCCTCGAGTAGGTCCGTATTATGTTTTGGGACTTGTTGGTATGATCATACGGGGTCCTCAGGGGTCAGGTGAGTTCAGGGTGGTTTTAGACTATTTTCTTTCATGTTCGATTTTTGGTTTTTCTCTGTTTTCTGGTGCTGAGGGTGTTCATCGGGATCGCGTGAAGAGGGTCTTAATTATGTAGAGTTCTGAGATCCGGATAGAGGTTTATGCATCGCGTTCGCGACAGGTGGAGCGCATTCATGCAGTGCTAGGATTGTTCTTCTTCAGATTCGCATATAGCCTACGGCATTGGCAATGTGTTAGGTGTCAGCAGTTAGATGAGGTCACGTCCGCGATTGTTCATCCGCATTTACGAAACATGGGGCCAAATGACCATCACGTTTGCGTGCGTCAGGCCACGTTCGCGAAGCAATTCCTGGGGCATCGTTTCATTTTGTGCATCACAATTGGAGGGTACAACCGCTATCGCATAGTGTACTGCTGGCCAGTGCATATAAGATATTATATTTGAAGGCTTTTCTCATTTTATCATATTTTGAGATTGAGAGCTCAGATTTGGTGACCATTTAGGTGATTATCTCCAGTTGGATTGGGGTAAGCGTTCTTGACTTGGTTTTTGATTATTATTCATGGTTCTATCTTTGATTTTGGCATATTGGTTGATGAATCCAAAAGAGATACTGGAGGGTTTTTGTCAAAAACATTTCAAAAGTGAATAATCGTGTTAGGAATATCGATTTGGAGTTGGATTTGGAGGAAGCTAGTATAGTTGGACTCGTATCCGAATGGGTTGTCGGAATTTGTGACTTGGTTCGGGTTCCAGGAGCGGGCCCGGGTTGAAGTTTTTGTTAACTTTGGGTATTTGATTAAACTTTCGATCTTTTTCATTTGGATTTGATTCCTATTGCAGTATTTGATCTTATTGAGTTATTTTTGGATAGATCAAGCAGTTCGTAGGTCGATTTACGCAGGAAGGAGTTTTTAGAGTATTGATTTGGCTTTTTTTAGGTAAGTATCTTGTCTAATCTCATTGAGGGAATAACCCTTAGGATATAAATTTGTTTGTCTAATTGAAATGTGTGATAAGCGACGTATATGCAAGGTGATGAGCGTATATACGGATGCTATGTATGATTCATGATTGGAGTAGTCTTTAGGCTGCACTATGCCTTGATTTGGATAATGAGCTTCTTGCTATCATGCTATATATGTTAATAAGACTACGTGAACCCCCTGAATCATGCTAAAGATCCTGTGTAGGTATTGATTTCCTGTAGAGCATGATATTTGCTATTTTATGGCGTATCTGCCTGAATTGAGTTGCATTTGTACACTCCCACACGCATACATGTAACGACTGGACCGATCGTTTCAGGCATTGGCATTTCGTTTGGTTGTTTGAGGTCTTAAGTAGCTTCTTATAATGTATTATGACTTGTGTGTATGGTCGATTTTGGTTTTTGAGTCGTTCGGGGATTGATTTAGAGAAATGATTTATAATTTAGAAGCTTTAAGTTGGAAGAGTTGAATTGTTTGAATCTTTTGTATTTGACCTCAAATCGGAGTTTTGATGGTTCCGTTAGATCTAGATGGTGAATTTAGACTTGAGCATATGCCTGAATTTGCATTTGGATGTTTCTAGAAGGTTTTGGCTCTAATTGACGAAAGTTGTCAATCTGAAAAGTTCATAGAAGACTTAGAAAGTTCATAGGTTTGACCCGGAGTTTCCATTGATAATATTGGGTTTGGATTGTAGTTCTGGAAGTTGGAATAGGTTTGCTATGTCATTTGGAACTTGTGTGCAAAATTTGAGGTGCTTCCAAGTCTTTTAAACTTTTTCAGCGTAAGTTTGGAAATTTGAAATTTGAAATTGTTCGTTTAGCTTGATTTGAGGTTCGATGCATAGTTTAGAAGTTGATATGTGGGATTTGAGGCCTCGAGTAGGTTCGTGTTATATTTTGAGACTTGTTGGTATGTACGTATGGGATCCCGAGGGGCTCGGGTGAGTTTCGGGGTGGTTTCAGATCATTTTCTTCCATGTTTGATTGCTGGTTTTTCTCTGTTTTCTAGTTCTTAGGGTGTTCATCGCGATCGCGCGAAGAGGATCACGATCACGTAGAGTAATAGAAGCCTGCTGGAGGTTTATGCATCGCATTGGCGATGGGTAGAGCGCATTCACAGCGTGCTGGGATTGTTGTTCATTGCGTTCACGCATAGGGTACCACATTTGCGATGTGTTGGGGGTCGACGTTCAGCTGCAGTCGCGTCCGCGACTGTTCTTCCATGTTCGCAGAGCTTGGGGCCAGTTGGCCATTGCATTCGCATGCATCAGGCCGCATTCACAAAGCGGTTCCTGGGTAGCATTTCATTTTGTGCATCGCGAATGCAAGGGTACATGGACAGTGCATATAAGATATTACATTCGAGGGTTTTACTCAGTTTATCATATTTTGAGTTTGGGAGCTCGAATTTAGGTGATTTTCTCCATTTGGATTGGAGTATGTCTTCTTTACTTGGTTTTGATTATTATTCTATCTTTGATTTTGGCATATTGGTTAATGAATCTAAAAGAGAGATTGAGGGTTTTTGTCAAAAACTTTTCTAAAGTGAATAATTGGGTTCTGAATGTCGATTTAGAGTTAGATTTGGAGTAAGCTGGTATGGTTGGACTCGTATTCGAATGCATTATCCGAATTTGTGAGTTTTTCCGGGTTCCAAAGTGCGGGTCCGGATTGACCTTTTGGTTGATTTTGAGTACTTGATTAAAGATTCTACCTTTATCATTTGGGTTTGATTCCTATGGCATTATTTGATGTTTTTGAGTTGCTTTTTGCTAGATTCGAGTCGTTCAGAGGTCGATTCGCGCGGGATGGCATTTTTAGAGTATCGTTTTGGCTTGCTTGAGGTAAGTATCATACCTAAATTTGGTTGAGGCACTAGTTGCCTAAGTTATTTCTGACAACTACATGCTATGGGTGGCACACATGTGTGGGGTTGATCCCATGTGCATGCACCAGAGTATTGTTCATGCTCAAGGTAGTGCATAGGCTATGATATGCCTTAAATTTGTTGCTAAGCTTCATGCTGTGATGTTTCTTATATTTGTACCCTTTTTGTGAGCTATTTGAATCATGTTTGAGGTTACATAGAGGTTAATCTCCCGATTGAACATGATAATTTCTACTTTTGTGATGTAATTGCCTGGTTTGAGCTATGGTAGCATACTTCGCACATGTATACACCTTGGCATCTCAGTTACACTAGTCCATGAGTATGAAATTTGATATCCATTTTTGTTGTACATGTATTCTTGTGTATATGCTATTTGTGTGATATAGATTGGGATGGTAGCACGTGAACACGCCATGCAGTTGATATTTATGGCACGTGAGCATGCCGTGCGATTGATATTTATGGCACATGAACACACCGTGCAGTTGTTATTTATGGAACGTGAGTTGTCCGTGCGGTTGAAATATTATTGGCACGTGAGTTGTCCGTACGGTTGAGATATGACAGCATGTAAGTTTTCCATCCGAAACCGATATATTGTTACTATTGGCACGTGAGTTGTCCGTGCAGATCGTAGATATTGTTGTTATTGGCACGTGAGTCGTCCATCCAGCACGTCAGTTATCCGTGCGATTGATATATCTTATTGGCACGTGAGTTGTGCGTGCAACGTTTGAATATCGATCCAACCCCCTAGGCTCACCCTCTCATGTTTTTCTCTTCATGGTGTACACGCGGTATGAGGAAAGCTGATCAATGGTTTGGTTCAGTTATGGTATTTCTGAGAACAACTGGCCAATGTTTGATTTGGTTGTTGCATTTCTTCTCCACTTGCAATTTCCTTGGATGTATACATGATTTTGGATGCATGTCTTCTCTATTTGCTAGCTCCGGAATGTATGCATGCCTTTATGTATATCTTCTTTACATGCCACCTTACTTGGTGAGATGAGACACAGTACGTATCTTCTCTATCTGCGAATCCATGTGACTTGACTTTTTTAATCACGCTTATCTTCTCTATATGCAAGTTTGGTGATTTGATGACATTAGACACATATCTTCTCTATATGCAAGTTTGGGCACCGAGGAATCTTTATCTATATCTTATGACTTGATAATATTTTGTTGTGTACATGTGAGCTATATGAATTGAATAGGTTATTTGGCGAATATCATTAATAATTTTTCCACTATTACCTCACTGAGGTTATTTATCACACTTGTTGAGTACATAGGTTATTTGAATATTTTATTTGGTGAATATCATTAATTCAAGGCATACTACACTTCTACACCTTGCGTGCAAATCTTTGAGCTGATGCTGCTGTGTGTGGAGGGTGCTGGCATCAAAGATGTACCTGCTTTTCCGGATATAGCTACCGCTCGTCCTTGATAGTTTTAGATTTCTATTATGTTTATGTATATTCCAAGCATATGTGTATTTATTTTCATACCAGCTTTGTAAATCTAAGTGTTAGCGACTCATGACTTGTACTACCAATCCTTAGGTTATTTTCACGACCCAAAATCCACCTAATCATGATGGCACCTAATTCAACCCGCTGGGTAAGACAAATAACGATCAACACAATTCTAATGAAATTAATATGAAATCAATAATTGAAATAACTGAATTTTCATACATTAACACAAGGATTGATAGTACAAGTCATGAGCCACTATGACATAGATTTACAAAGCTGGTAGGAAAGTAAATACAACATCTGTTTGAAATGTACATAAAAAGAATTCGAATCTAAAGCTACCAAAGACAAGTGGCAGCTATATCCGGAAAGCAGGTACATCTTCAATGCCAGTTTCTTCCATCCAACACATTTCAGCTCCAAGATCTGCAGGCAAGGTGCAAAAGTGTTTTATGAGTAAAACTGACCCCATGTACTCAGCAAGTACCATAACTAACCTCGAGGAGGTAATAGAAGCAAGAATTATAAATGATACTCGCCAATCACATGTGCAATTCATAAATTCCAACAAGTATAGGACTGTAATATGATCCAATCATGAATCTGCAGATAAAAACACATTGGCACACGTAATGTTCTTAACGTACTCTGCTTAGCCAAAAATCCAGCATATAAGGATGATATGCAAATAAATAAGGTAAAGAACCAAGGAAATTGCAAGAAAAGAGGAAATGCAATAACCAAATCAAACAATATATTGCGGCGTACAACCCGATCCAAATAGAATCACATTACGGCTCTAAGGCCCATATCAAATTTCAGTAACCGAACCAAACCAATAATCAGCTCTCCTAGAGCCCAGACCATCCTAAAACATGTTGGTTTATCACAATCCGTGTGTGCACCATCAAGAAGAAACATGAGAGAGTGACCCTAGAGGGATGGATCCATATCCACACGCATCAAGGACAAGTCACTTGCTATCATATTCTGCCCGGTGTGATCACAGGATCAATTTCACCCGCCCGGCATGGTCACAGGATCAATATCACAGATCCACCCAGCGTGGTCACATGCTCAATATCACAATTTGGCTGGTGTGTTCACATGCTCAATATCATAATTCGCCCGGCGTGGTAACATGAATAATATTACAATCCGCCTGACGTGGCCATATGCACAATATTACAATCTGCCCCGCATGTCCACGGGCACAATATCACAATCCGCCTGGCGCGGTTACAGGCACAATATCACAATCCGCCTGGCATGGCTACATACACAATATCACAATCTGCCGGATGTGGTAACAAACACAATATCACCATTCGCCTTGTGTGGTTACATGCACAATATCATAATCCGCCTGGCGTGGTCATAGGCACAATATCGCAATCCGCCTAGCGTGGCCACAGACACAATATCACAATCCGCCCGGTGTGGCCACATGCTTCTAGTCCAAACCATATCACACATAAAGCATGTTACACCCCATGTTTTTGTACGTGAGAGTATGTCGTAAGTCAATTGATGTATGCTTAGAAATAACATTATATGTTTTGGTAGCCCCAAAAACCAGCAATTTGATAAACCCCAATTTGGCGATTTCCGTGAGCAGCCATGGCTGCCGATATCTCTCCCCAGCCTTTGGCCGTGGGAGAGACAAATCCAATCTCTAATATTAAACACATAATCCCAATCCAAGACAATCTTATGCCGCAACGATTCATCAAAAATAATCCGCTGCGACGACATCAAAAATAGAACTCTGTCCAGTTTCTGTCATCCATGGAGAACCTACTGTGGAATTCACCGTAAATGAGGTAAATGAGTTCATTCGAGAAGAAGGACTGCACCAAGCAGTCATTTTGAAGTTTTCTTACCGAAAACCAGAAATGCAAGAGATTCGGCGATTATTCTTGATGCAATTTGAAGTACAGGGGGGCTGTAACATCGGACTGCTTGATTTTTGACACCTACTGGTTTGTTTTGATTTATATACTGACTATGTCCAGTTCTTGTCGAAATCAACTGGATGTCTTAAAACCAAAGGAGCTGAATATTTCTTCAAAACCTTCCCATGGACTTTTCAGTTCAATCCGAACGAAGAAACATCTATGGCTGTCGTGTGGATCTCACTGCCAGCTTTACCACCTAATTTCTTTACGAAGAAATCCTTACTGTCTATCGCCTCTGCTGTGGGTAAAGCACTTGCAGTAGACAAGGCAACACAAGAGAGAACTAGATCGAGCACTGCTAGGGTCAAGGTTCTGCTCGATTTGTTAGACGAGCATCCGAACAAGGTTAAGTTGCGCATCATAGACAAAGCTACTGGGAAAGCTATTGCTTATTACCAACAGATTGTTTATGACAATCTGCCAAAGTATTGCGCTTGTTGCAAACATCAAGGGCATGACAAAAAATCTTGTCGATTCTTGAAAATAAAATCTGGAGAGGAAGGCCTTTTAAACACTTCTGATTCCAAGCTGCCAGTGGCTAATAAGAGCACTGTCGAGTAGCTAAAAGGGGATGCGAGAGACCTTTTGAATGCCAAAAGAGCGGTTAAAAGTGTGGTGCAAAAAGACCCTTTGAATGCCAGCAGTAGCAAGTCGCAGGAGCAGCAGATTGTTGTACACAGTGATGAGATTGCAGGTAGTAGGAATTTGGTTGCTGGTTTTTATGACAATACAGCTGCATTGGCAGATAAGAGTCCAGCTGACGACATGGTGGTTAGGAAGGGGCAACTCAATGTTTCAACAGATATCCCTACCTCTAAGATTTTTACAAGAATGCACACAGCTACATCTACTGCTGGTGCCATGCACGCTATTAATGTTCGACCTGCTAGTTTTGGATAGACAGGGAATGACAAACATAATAGTGAAGTTGACATCGACCTACTGTGGAGCAAGACAAGGGAGGTGACATGCTTGCGCTGCTAGCAAATAATGTTCAATCTCATGTGTCAGCTGAAGTACACCAATTGAATATTCACAACAGATTACTAGTTCACGTGTTGACTCCCAGACCTTTGGGAACAAAAATAATGTTCTTAACTCCTTAGTTGGGGAACATAAATCTGGTCCTAAACTTGACGTTGATAAGGGACGACATACAATCAAAAAAAAGGAAGTTTGGACTATTGTAACACCAAAAAAATCAACCACAAAGACTGCTGTTTCACAAAGACAGCAGAGCTCAGGTCTTCGACCAAAGGTTGCCAGCGATGTAGCCAACTCAAATATGTTCGATTCTCTGGATCTCAATATTGATGGACAACCTGCTTTCGCAACACAAAATGAAAATATAATGTCCAAAGAAATTGTTCCACTTTCCAATATTGCAAACGAAGGTCTGGGCAGTCATAGTTTAGGAATGGAATTGGATGTTCAACGAAATGCTTCAAAGACAAATTTGGAGGAGGAACTGTCGGGCAACAATACCAATGTGCCCACATTGCATTTTTTGAGTCCTCAGGCTGAAAAGATCATAATGGATGCCCAAAATGCAATGATGGTGCATACCAATATGGTGGGACAACCATTAGTCAAGTTGAAAACCACCGTCTTTAAAATACCTCCACAGTCGGAGCATTCTTTTGGTGAACATGGAGAGTCTGGGTGGCTTGATTTGTGTGATCAAGTTGACGATGAAGAAGGGGACTGGGGGGATGACGATGACGGGGATTTGACTAATTATGTTGTCTTTGAGAGAAGTGGTGATGACATGCCATTAGTAGCTTCGCCAACTTTGTCAAATAGCAAGCTTTAACTTGAATGCTCTGGCCTTCATTCTCCGAAATGCAGCAATTGTATCGACAAAACTAAATACAGCAGCTCAGCAGCATGTGCTCTCGAAATCAGTCTCACTAGATGTACTAACAGTCCAACAGCAACAACCGTGAATAAGCTGTCCAGTGATCTCAGAGGCAGTGAAAAATAAAAAAATTGGGCTGCAGCTTCCCAAAGACACGACATTATCACGAATCCAGTGACTTCAACTGCTGGAGAGCAGCAGTGTCAACAACAGCTTCATAGAGACAGCCCAAAGATATCTCCAGAAGACAGAATGCTCTTAGATGCATTGGTAACCTCTAATACTACTTCACAAGCTCTTACTGATATGGCCATGAACAGTGAGGAAGTAAATATTAGGCGGCATCCAATGAGAGCTACGAAGCAAAAACGTGATGTTGCAACCACGTCAACAAAGTCCCTCCGATCAAAACATAAGCCATGATTTTTGAATATTTTTTGAAAAGGTGGGAGGAAGAAGATAAAGTGTTTCAAATCGAAGAAATCACAACATTCGACAAGGAGGGGCAATTTTATAAGTCTTACTACTTTTTAATATGTCATTTTATTAGCATTATCATATATAATATCATCATAGAGTGTATTATAAACTCTATGATGATCATACAATATTTGGTTCTCGCAACTTCTTTCTTTCTACATGCTTGCTAATAGGTGAGGCCATTTATTTGCCTCAATAGGATTTGTAAGGTAAGGTTTAGCTCGGTATGTGTTTAGCTTCTATGCCTTTGGATACACCCGAACGGCTATTAGATTATATGCCCTCGTAAGACTTTGCCGGCAGCTACACCATGACTCCTCCACATGAGGCTGCCGTAGAGGCAGTATGAGGCGCAGAGGAATAATTATATAGCTAGGGCATGTAGACGACACTACTCGAGCTTTTGTCGCCCTTACTTGTACTTTTCCTTTGCGGTTTGTTTTATTATTAATAAAATCTTATAATTTGCCAAAAAAAAAAATTATATTTAAAGTACATAAATTAAGTTAATCATGTTATCGTGGAGATTACAAATCTCTAAGATCATGGATAACAAGTATCAAGGGGGTTGGAAGGCTTAGAAACTAAAAAAATGGAAGAAAATAAGTTTTGTTGAAAGATGACAAGTTGGAATGTTATAACATGTACTTTTGGGGTGAGACTAGGGTGCTTAACATTATAAGGAGGTTACGTTATGAGTTATTTTAGTCATATTATATTCGTGTGTTATGTTTTGAAGTCAAGCGAGTTATGGAACAAAAGTTGGCAAAGATCATGGCAAGTTACATTCATAAATGTGCTGAAAATCAGATCAAATATAGCTGAGAGTTTCTATAAATAAATACAGAATTATGGAGTTATCTACCTACCAAATTGAAAATCTATGAGTGTATTTTCTAATGCATTTAACCATTCTTTGATACGACATCGAAATATGGAGATATTCGCATTTATGCGAGACTACGCAAGCAGCTCCCCATGGGACCCACAAAGTCGGTGTATAAACTCCAGGTTGTATCTACGTCAATTATAAATCTTTTTTATCTCATTTTTCTCGTCCAAAAAAGTTTCTAAACCGTCCTAAATTCTCTCCAACGGTTTCTTCATGATTCTAGGGTGAAACCCTAAGATAAAAACATGAATCCAATGCTAGAAACCCTGTGGTGCTTGCTAGATCGTAGTTCTTCATCTTGTGGTTGTTTTGGAGGGTTCTTCAAAGTGAACTAACCTCGGGTTTCATGATTCTATTGTTGATTAAGGTAATAATCAGTCCCTCCTTCATGTATATTAGATTTTGAAGGTGAACCACAAGTGTTTACACACCAACTTGAACACCAAAAGTAGATTCAAGAAGGGAATACAAAATCTATACTGTTGTGGTGTCATTGAGGATTGTTGTGGGCTGTGCTTTGCTGAAATTTCGTGTTGTTTCTACAGGTTAAGGTTATTATAACATCCTACTACATGTGCTTGACGTTGTTGTGTGTTGGTTGCATTATTTGAGCAAAATACTACAAGAGGAAACTTGAAATAGTTGAGATGTTGTTGTTTATAATGGACTGTTTTGGAAAGGTTATTTTCATGAACAATAAATGGTTGGAAACCTTTGAAACGACTTTCTAATGATGTTGTTATTATAAAACATTGTCTACATGTCGAACTTGCTGTTGGTATTGTGAATATGATGGGAAAGCACAACATGATAATGGAAAGTTGTACTTGTTGTTATTGTTAGGTTGTTGGGCTGTTTGAGGGTAAATTAGGAGATGAATAGGAGGTTAGAAGTCCCCCAATTATAATTAATATCATGTTGTCTATTTTGTTAAGTTAATGAATGAATGACTTTGGGGTTAAAGGGTTCAAAAGGGATTCAATGCGAGCTTGCCGTTTGTCGGGTTAAATAGTAGTTTCCTTGGTGATGTTTATGCACTTGTTGTTGTGTAGCTTGATTTGTGTTGTGGTGCTGAAAGAATATAGGTGGAGGTTGTATGGGTTCGAGTCGGTTGATGGACTTGGAAAAGCAAGGAAAACAGGGGAAATTTTGTCCGTTTTAATATAAAATGAGCTTGTCATTCGTTCTACGATAGTTGCATCATTCATAGCTTAACGATAGTATTATTATCGTTGTTGTCGATTAAAGTGCGATGAGACGAGTTCAACGTGGTCATTGGACAGACTGTGATAAGGTATGTTAAGGCTATCCCTTCTTTCTTTTTGGAATGATTCATATGATAAAAATGGAACGAGCAAACGCGCAACTTTCATAAATGACTTTATTCATAGAAGTACTAGGGGTTCCTATGTTCTTGATTCCCCATGTGTCCTATTATTATATCGTATGTTCATGGGTCTCAGAAAATATGTAAGTTGATAAAGTTTATCCGAAGGCATAACTATCTTATGACATTCCGAGAGATCTTATTGACTTACTTCTTTATGCATTGCATTTATTTATACATGTACATTGACCCATGACTAGATGACGTTATATATGCGTACGTTGTATGTATATGGGGTATGGGGAAAGGTTACGGCGTTATATACGCACCACCACCTAATCAGCTGGTATACGTTGATGATTTCGCCCACAGAGGCCGAGATGATATGATGGGATGCCCTCAGAGGCTTGATGATGTTATGTATGCATATACATATGTATGATATGACATTTATATGCATATCCATGACATCATAAATGTTTATTGATTCAACGAGTTATTCAGACATACAGGTTGAGTCCTTTACTCTATGTTCCTTTCATGTCTTTTATACACTGCTTTTCATGCCTTACATACTCGATACGTTATTTGTACTGACGTCCTTTTTGCCTGGGGATGCTATGTTTCATGCCCACAGGTCCCAATAGACAGGTTGACAGTCCTCCTAGTAGGCTATCAGCTCAGTGGAAGGTGTTGGCGCACTCTACTTGCTCCAGAGTTGCCTATTTTGTAGGTATGCTTTAGACATGTATTGATTGGTATGGTGGGGTCCTGTCCCAACCTTTATGACGTTTATGTACTCTTAGAGGCTAGTAGACAGATGGCATGTATATGGATGATTGTATGGCCTTGTCGGCCTAGGTTTTGAGTGTACAAATGATCATGTGGGTCTAATAGGACCGTATGTCACATGTATAAGTTTGTATTCCATGTTGGATTGTCCTATGTCGAGTATTCCCTTGTGTTCTATGCTGGTTATATCGTGACGGCCCTTCTGGCCCATTTACCCATGATGGTATGATAAGACATATACGTTATGTTGCTACTCGGTTGGGTAAGGCACCCGGTGCCCGTCGCGGCCCATCGGTTTGGGTCGTGACAAAAGTGGCATCAGAGCAGTTCTATCCTAGGGAGTCTACAAGTTGTGTCTAGTGACGTTTTGCTTATGGGTGTGTTGTGCACCACACTTATAAGCAGGACGCTATAGTGCATTTAGGAATGTCACTCTTTCTTCTTACTATAGATCGTTTGGTAGAGCTCAGTTTTAAGAATTCAAACTCCTAAAATTCTACTATTTGTAATACAATGATACCTACATCCACAAATACAGTTGGTAAGAGATTCAATGTGGTTGGGGAGAGCTGAATTAGAGGAACTCGATTTTGCTTCATTCTTATGATGAATAAATGTAAAGTCTTCAGTAGATTATGTGTATACTAAGCCGTGTAAGCTTCTTGATAAGGATTATTAAGGCATGAATATCTATCCACCTATGGTTTAAAAAGAAACAAGAGAATCAGAAGGTAGGTACAAGTTTCCACAAGTAAAATAAGAAAGGTAAAGAAGGGTATGAGGTGCCCAGTTAGTGAAGATTATCAGTTTTTACAATTCAGGCAGAGAAATATAAGTATTCTGAGTTACCTTCAACATTAATAGAGGTATGTACAATTGGCCACACCCATGGGAGCTAACAGAGTAGTTATACCCTATGGGAGCTAACAGATATTGTTTAAGAAAAGGATGAGATATCAGGATCCAGCTGGGGTTAGAGTAACCCAAAATGATGGATGGATTGTTATCATTAGCTAACATTTCCGAAAGATGGTGCCAGATGTGGAAATAGATCTCCTTGTGAGACACCTAGATGGTGAACTCTAAAATAGTACAGTCAGATATGAATACTCGAATATTCAGAAACTTCAGAAGATAGGTAGTGTAATCCTAGAAGGGATAAATATTTATCCTAGTATGACTCCCGCCCATAGTAATAAAAAACAAAGAGACGGTTAGGCATCTCGAAGAGCCAGTGAGATTAAGCAAGTGGAGCTAAAAGTGAAAGAACATTTTGTTGAATTTTTCAGAGTAAAGTGATAGACAGAAATATTACCGGTGAATAAGAAGATAGTAAATGAAGCATTATGAGTAAGATGTGATAAAAGGGTGATAACGGTAAATCAAAATATGACATGATTACAGAGTTTATAGTCAAGTGAAGTAAAAGACAATAGTTGACAGTCCTTGAGACAATAAAAGAGTATAGGCCAAAGGTCATATCCTTATTTCGAGAAATGAGTTGGCGACTCCAACATGATTACTAGAAGGCTAATTTAGACCCCC
>MCJB01038104.1:123496-137001 GCA_002018475.1 Nicotiana obtusifolia
GGGGGGGGGGGGGGAATACCCTGGCCTTTGGAATTACTCATAGAACAGCTTCCTAGATAACAAGGACAACATTAAAGTATCCATAAGAGCTATAGGTTAGGAGACTGATAAGCGGACTAGCCAACATTCGAGGACGAATGTTCCAAAGGGGGGAATATTATTACACCCCATGTTTTCGTACGTGAGAGTACGTCGTAAGTCAATTGATGTAAGATCAGAAATTAGATTCTATTGGAAAGCACATAAAGAAATTTAATCATATTACCATAGAAGTAACAAATCTCTAAGATCATGGATAACAAGTACCAAGAAGGTTGGAAGGCTTAGAAACTAAACAAATCGAAAAAATAAGTTGTCGAAAGTGGACAAGTTGGAATGTTATACATATACTTTTGGAGTGAGACTAGGGTGATTAAAACTATAAGGAGGTTATGTTATGAGTTATTTTAGTCATATGATAGTCGTATGTTATGTTTTGATGTCAAGCGAATTGTGGAACAAAATTTGGCAAAGGTCATGACAAGTTATATTCATAAATGTGTTGAACATTATGTCAAATGTAGCAGAGAATTTCTACAAATATGTTTAGAATTATAGGGTTATCTACCAACCAAATTGAAGATCTACGAGGCTATTTTCTAATGCATTTAACCGTTCGTCGATACGACATCGGAGTAGAGAGATATTAGCATTTTCGCGAGACTGCGCAAGCAGCTCCCCATGGGACCTAAAAAGTCGGTGTAAAAACTCCTGGTTTTATTTAAGTCAATTATAAATTGTATTAACTCATTTTTCTCGTCCAAACAGTTCCTAAACACTCCTAAATTCTCTCAAAGGTTTCCTCCATAATTGTAGGGTGAAAAACTAAGCTAAAAGCATGAATCCAACGCTAGAAACCCAGTGGTGCTTGCTAGATCGTAGTTCTTCTTCTTGTGGCTGTTTTGGAGAGTTCTTCAAAGTGAAGTAACCTTAGGTTTCGTATTTTTCTTGTTGATTAAGGTAATAATTAGTCCCTCCTTCATATATATTAGATTTTCAAGGTGAACCACAAGTGTTTACACACCAACTGGAACACCAAAAGTTGATTCAAGAAGAGAATACAACACCTGCAGTGTTGTGGCATCATTGAGGATTGTTGTGGGCTGTTCTTGGTTGAAATTTCGTGTTTTTTCTACTGATTAAAGTTATTGTAGCATCCTACTACATGTGCTTGAATTTTTTTGTATGTTGGTTGCATTATTTGAGCAAAATACTACAAGAGGAGACTTGAAATAGTTGAGATGTTATTTTTTTAATGGACTATTTTGGAAAGATTGTTTCCACGAACCTCAAATGGTTGGAAACCCTTAAAAATGACTTTCTTATTATGTTGTTATTCTAAAATATTGTCTACATGTCGAACTTGCTATTGGTACTGTTAATATGAAGGGAAAGGACAACATAATAATGGAAAATTGTACTTGTCATTCTTAGATTGTTGGGATGTTTGAGGGTGAATTAGGATATGAATAGGAGGTTAGAAGTCCTCCCATTGTACTTAATATCATGCTGGCTATGTTGTTAAGTTAATGAATGAATGACTTTTGGGTTAAAGGGTTCAAAAGAGATTCAATCCAAGCTTGCCGTATGTCGTGTTAAATAGTAGTTTCGTTGGTGATGTTTATGCACTTGTTGTTGTGTAGCTTCATTTGTGTTTTGATGCTAAAAGCATAAAAATGAAGGTCGTATGGGTTCCTATTGGTTGGTGGACTTGGGAAAGTAAGAAAAACAGGGGAAACAGTGTCCGTTCTAATATAAAATAAACTTGTCATTCGTTGAACTAGTTGCCTCATTCGTAGCTTAACGATAGCATTATTATCATTTTTGTAGATTAAAGTGCAATGAGAGGAGTCCAACATGGTCATTGGACAGACTATGATAAGGTATGTTGAGGCTATCCCTTCTTTTCTTTTGGCATGATCCATATGATAAAAATACAATGAGCGAATGCACAACTTTCATAAATGACTCTATTTATAGAAGTACTAGGGGTGCCTATGTTCTTGATTCTCTTGGTGAGGTAGCCTAAAGACTTGCTTTTCCACCTAGCTTATCGGAGTTCATTCAATGTCCATATTTCCATGCTCCCGAAGTACAATGAGGATCTGTCACTTGTGTTAGATTTTAGCTCTGTGCGGTTTGACAAGAATTTAACTATGTCGAGGAGCCGGTAGCCATTTTGGACAAGCAGGTTCGTAAGCTGAGATTAAGAAGATTGCATCATTAAAGGTTCAATGGAGAGGTCTATCGGTCGAGGAGGCGACTTGGGAGGCCGAGCATGATATGCGGAGCAGATATCCTCATCTTTTTGGCACTTTAGGTATGTTTCAAAACACGTTTGAGGACGAACATTTGCTTAAAATGGAGAGAATGTAACGATTTGGCCAATCATTTTTTATTTGATGCAGGAGAGGCAGCTTGTTTCGCATATGCGCATCCTTGACCGTAGAAGCAACTCCGCAGGTGTGAGGTATTGTTTCGCAGAAGCGAAATATGGAGACTTAAGTGGATTCGGCATCTGCATGGTTTTTCCCCGGATGTGGTGTCACATAAGCGACATACGGTCCAGAAAAGCGAAAGTGCTGGGCAGAACATATCTTGAGCAATTGTTTAATTTCATTTATCGCCTTTTGAGATAGGGAGCTCAAATTTGGATGACTTTTAGGGGATTTTCACTTCTTGTATTGAGGTATGTATTTTTTCTCGGATTTGATTATTATTCATGATTCCATCCTTGATTTTAGCATTTGATTAATAAATCAAAGTGAGAAAAATTAAGGATTTTGGCAAAACTTTTCTAAAATAAAAAAAATGGGATTTGAACCTCGATTTAGAGTCGGATTTGGAAGAAACTTGTATAATTGGATTCATATTCGAATGGGTGTTCGGGATTTGTGACTTCTGTTGGGTACCTAAAGGCAGGCTTGGGTTGACTTTTTGGCTAACTTTTTTTATTTTCGATGAAGATCGAGCTTTATTGATTAGAAAAAATTTTTGAAGCGGTGTTTGATATTATTGAGTTGTTTTTTGCTACATTTGACGTGTACGGTGGACGATTTGAGGGGCAAGGGCTTGTTAGAGCATTGATTTGGCTTGTTTGAGGTAAGTATCTTGCCTTACCTTGTGTGGGGGAATACCCCTTAGGATTTGGCCGTAATTGCTTATTCGTGTTATGTGAAAGTGACGAGTACATGAGGTGACGAGCATGTACACGAGTGCTATTTGTTGATTATGACCCCATTAGACTGTAGGCTATTAATATGCCTTAATCTGATATTTTACTCTATAGGAAACACGCTTAAACCACTTTGTGACTACACGATCATGATCACTACATTTGACTTAGCCACAGTCATGCTTTATTGTTGGACACCCCTCCGCACATTATGTTATTGTCATGTCCTTCTGTACTTTGTTGATAAGTTGTAAGCTTATCTCTTGATGAAACTTTGGTTTTAGTGTTATATGATATTGTGGCACATGTGGACATGTTGTGAGGATTGTTGTTGTTGTGTGGAGTATAAGGCCGGCATTTCACTATTATTGCTATTATGTAGAGTATAAGGGTGGCCTTTCAATGTCAATGTTGTATGGAGCATAAAGGTAGCATTTCACTGGCAAAATACGGGTGGCGATATGTGCATGCGGCAAAATAAGGGAGTCGTTTCATTTTTATGTACATGCGGCTAGATAAGGGTGGTATTGTTGATGATGTTATGTGATGATTGGGAGGTGTCTTTCTTGATTTTGTTTTTGTGTTGAAATGGGGTTGATATTTTGATTTCTTACATGTTTCTTAAAAGTTTCCATCTTGTATTTTAATGAGTTATTAGTTTAATTTGATATGCTATTACATGTCCCCTGCTCTTTTGATGATTTTTTGACTAAACTGAGTTTTCCACATTGAGTTGTCATTACATGATCTATGATATTGTTGATATTTTTTTTCCTTATATATTATGTTGCCAGTTATTGATATATTGCGCAGGTTTTTGACTAGTGAGTATCACATGACTTAAACCTTGTCACTACTTCACCAAGGCTAGTCTTAATACTTACTGGGTACGGACCGTGGTGTACTCATACTACATTTATGTATATTTGTATGCACATTCAAGTGTTGGAGGTAGCGGATCTAGGTAGTAAGGGCTTATCGACCGTGAGGATTCAAGGTAGAGCTGCACTGACCGTCACAGTCCCTTGGGGTCCTATCCTTATATTGATACTGTCATTTCTATATTTGGAACATTATTTTATTTTGAGATATTCTTATGTATTCCGTAAGAGCCCGTGACTCTGTGCTACTTAGTTATGGGGAGATGTTTTAGATTTCGCTGCTTTGGCTTGTATTACCTTTATTTCCGCATTTATGTTAAACATTGCTTTATTTTATCATGTTTTATTAACTTAAATTTTGATAGGTTTTCGGCTTACGTAGTTTTAGAGACTAAGTGCCATCACGACTCATATGGTGGGATTTGGGTCGTGACAAGTTGGTGTCAGAGCTCTAGGTTCATAAGTTGTACGAGTCATGAGCAAGTTTTATAGAGTCTTATGGATTGGTAAAGTGACGTCTGTACTTATCTTCGAGAGGCTACGAAACTATTAGGAAAATTTCAATTCTTTCATTCCCTATCATGCGGATTTATTGATTTCGGAGTTTGAGCCTTTATCTTTCTATTCTCTCACAGATGGTGAGGACACGAGCTTCAGTTACTGATGATACTGCCCCTAGGGCCGATGTTGCATGAGGTCAGGGTAGAGGTAGAGATGGAGCAAGCGCCTCAGCGATGGTTCGTTCTAGGGTCTCGACTAAGGATCCACCAGTAGCTCCGGTCGGGGATAAGGCAATGAGGGGCCCGTTGCTACCCCTAGACTTGAGGAGAATTTGGCATTGTTTCTGAGCATGTTTGGGACTTTGGCTCAGGCGGAGTTGATTCCTGTTGCACCAGCTACTTCACAGGCTAGGGGAGGCCAAATTCCCGCTACACATACTCCTGAGCAGTGGGCTCATGTTGATCATGCTTCGGGTGCTATACTATTGCAGCCCATGATTGTGGTTCAGCTCGAGGTCAGGCCAGTTGCATCGGTTGAGGAGCATAAGAGGTTAGAGGGATTCCAAAAGTATTATCCTCCTCATTTCAATGGAAGGGTTCTGAGGATGCACGTGATTTCTTGAATCAGTGTGACAACACTACGCATACTGTGGGTTTGGTAGAGTCAAGCAGGGTCAACCTTACTACTTTTCAACAGACAGAGTCGGCACATAGATCATGGCAGATTTATAAGGAGAGTAGGCTAGCTGGCGCAGCACCACTTACTTGGTGCAAGTTCTCATGCACCTGCCTAGGTTTCCACTAATAGAGAGAGAGTCCGTAAGTTTATTGAGGGGCTCGTCTATAGCCTTCAATTTAGGGATGGCACGGGAGTTGGAGACTAAGACTCCATTCCATCATGTTATGGATATTGCTAGAAGGTTGCAGCATATATGTGGACAGGAGAGGGGGGATAGGGAGGCTAATAATCTTCGTGGTTTTTGAGGATTTAGTGGTTCCCACTCTTCGGCTCCGACCCGCTGTGGCAGAGGTTTTGTCAGTCAACAAGTTCAGTCCGCACTTCAAGTTACCCGTAGTGCTCTATCGAGCCAGGGACCTAGGGCACACATACCAGAGAACCATCATTCAGTGCACCTTCTGCACGGGGTTCCTACAGTGGTTATTCCTACCATCCAGTGCATACTCGGTACCAACAGCCACGCCTTTAGATGGGTTGTTATGAGTATGGTGATACTAGGCACCTTATGTGAGATTGTCCTAGACTTCAGAGGGTTGGACCTTACCAGGGTACTAAGGATGTGGTTCCCGCTCCAGTTCCTACTCCATCTGCACAGCCAGCTAGAGGTGGATGATAGGCAGGTAAAGGACGTCCTAGAGGGGGAGGCCACGCCCGTTTTTATGCTTTCCTTAGTAGGACTGAGGCCATTGTATCTTATGCTGTCATTCTAGATATTGTCCCAGTCTGTCATAGAGATGCATCAGTTTTACTTGATTCGGGTTCTACTTATTCGTATGTGTCATCCTATTTTGCTTCATATTTGGATATGTCTCGTTATTCTCTAGATACTCATGTTTATGTGTCTACACCTATTGGGGATTCTACTATGGTGGACCGTGTCTATTGCTGTTGTTTGGTCACTATTAGGGCTAAGAGACTAGGGTTGATCTACTATTTCTTAATATGGTAGAGTTTTATGTGATTTTGGGTACGGATTGGCTATCTCTGTATCATGCTACTCTTAATTGTCATGTTAAGACCATGACGTTGGCTATGCTGGGGTTACCGAGGTTCGAGTGGAAAGGTTCCTTAGGTCATGTTCCAAGTATAGTGGTGTCTTTTCTGAAGGCTCAATGGATGGTTGAGAAGGGTTGTTTGACGTACTTGGCCTTTGTTAGAGATATGGGTGCTGATGCACCCACGGTTGATTCAACCCCCGTGGTCAGGGGTTTTTAGATGTTTTTCCTGCAGACCTACCAGGAATGCCACCCAATAGGGATATTGATTTTGGAATTAACTTGATGTCAGGCACTCAGCCCATATCTATTCCACTATATCGCATGGCTTCAGCAGAGTTTAAGGAACTAAAGGAAAAGTTGCAAGAAGTACTAGCTAAAGGTTTCGTCAGGTCGAGTGTTTCACCTTGGGGTGCTCTATTATATTTGTGAAGAAGAAAGACGATTCCATAAGGATGTGAATTGACTACAGACAATTAAGTGAATAAGGTTACTATTAAGAACAAGTATACACTACTGCGTATTGTGATTTTTTTGATCATATTCAAGGTGCTAGGGTATTCTCAAAGATTGACTTGAGATCGAGGTACTATCAGTTGAAGATCAGGGCTTCAGATGTTCCGATGATGTCTTTCAGGGCCCGTTATGGCATTATGAATTCTTGTGAATGTCTTTTGGGCTGACCAATGCCTAGTAGGTTTTATGCACTTGATAAACAATGTGTTTTGGCTTTATCCGGATTCCTTTGTTATTGTGTTCATTGATAATATATTGTTGTATTCTCGCAACCGAGAGGAGTATGAACACCATTTGATGATCGTGCTCCAGACAGAGGGAGAACCAGCTATATGCTAAATTCTTCAACTGCGAGTTTTGGTTAGACTCAGTGGAATTCTTGGGTCACGTGGTGTCCAACGAGGGGATTATGGTTGATCCAAAGAAGATTAAGGCTGTTAAAAGTTGTCCCAGACCTTCAACCGCTACTCAGATAAGGAGTTTCCTAGGTCTAGCCCGGTATTATCGCCATTTCGTGGAGGGTTTCTCATGTATTGCAGCTCTATCGACCAGGTTGGCTCAGAAGGGTGCCCTATTCAGGTGGTTTGACGAGTGTGAGAAGAGCTTTTAGAGCTCAAGATTTCATTGCCTACAGCTCCAATTCTGGTTCTGCCTTCGGCGTCATGTTCATATACAATCTACTATGATGTTTCACGGGTTGGCACCGGGTGTTGTTGTTGCAGGATAGTAGGGTTATTGGCTATGCTTCGTGTCAGTTGAAGCCCCATGAGAAGAAGTACAATGTGCATGATATGGAGCAGCTATTGTACACGCGCTCAAGATCTGGAGACATTATCTTTATGGCATGTCTTGTGAGGTGTATATAGATCACCATAGTCTTCAACACCTATTCTAATAGAAGGATTTCAACTTAAGACAACGGAGGTTGTTAGAGCTACTAAAGGACTATGATATTACTATTCTTTATCATCTTGGAAAGGCTAATGTGGTGGTCGACGCCTTGAGTAGGTAGGTCAAGAGTATGGGGAGTCTTGCTTTTATTCCACCTGGGAAGAGACCGTTAGCTTTAGATGTACAGGCTTTGGCCAATAGGTTCGTGAGGTTTGATATTTCGGAGCCTAGAAGGGTTCTTGCTTGTGTTGTATCACAGTTGTCCTTATTTGAGCACACCAAGGCGTTCAGTATGATGATCACCACTTGCTTGTCCTTAGGGACACAGTGCAACACGGTGATGTTAAGGAGGTGACTATTGGTGATAATGGGGTATTGAGGCTTCAAAGCCGAATTTGTGTGCCTAATGTAAATGGGTTACGAGAGTTGATTCTTGAGGAAGCCCATAGTTCACAGTATTCCATTTATCGAGGTGCCGCAAAGATGTTCCATGATTTGAAGCAACATTTTTTATGGCGAAGGATGAAGAAAGATATTGTTTAGCATGTTAAATAGTGTTTGAAATGTTAGCAGGTTAAGTGTCAGCATCAGAGACCGTGTGGATTACTTCAGAGGCTAGATATTCCGGAGTGGAAGTGGGAGCATATCACTATAGATTTTTTGATTGGGCTATCGCGGACCTTGAAGAGATTTGATGTTGTGTGGATCATTGTGGATTGACTGACCAAGTCTGCACACTTCATTCCAGTCATGACTACCTACACTTTAGAGTAGCTAGCTTAGATTTATCTTGGAGAGGTTGTTCGCCTGGATGGTGTGCCTCTGTCTATTATCTCATATTGAGGCACTTTGTTTACATCACATTTTTGGAGAGTCGTGCTATATGAGTTGGGCACAAAGTTTAAGTTGAGTACGACATTTCATCCCCAGACGCACGGGCAGTCGGAGCGTACTATTTAGATCTTGGATGAAATGTTGTGGGCCTGTGTCATTGATTTCTCGGGCCAGTGAGATCACTTTCTACCATTAGCCGAGTTCGCCTGCAAAAATAGCTACCAGTCAAGTATCCAGATGTATCCTTATGAGGCCTTATATGGGAGGCGATGTCGTTCTTTGGTTAGTTGTTTTGAGCCTGGATAGGCTAGGTGGTTGGGAACTAACTTGGTTTGTGATTATTTGGATAAGGTAAAATTGATTTAGGAGTGGCTTCTTATAGTGCAGTCCAGCAAAAGAGTTATGATGATAGTTGATGTGGCATTCATGGTGGGTGAGACGGTTCTACTCAGTGTATCGCCCATGAAGGGTGTGATGAGGTTCGGGAAGAAGGGAAAGTTGAGCCATAGATATATTGGTCCTTTTGAGGATCTAGAGAGGGTTGGTGACGCAGCCTACAGACTTGCTTTACCACCTAGCTTATCGGGAGTTCATCCGGCGCTCCATGTTTCCATGCTCCCCAAGTACTATGAGGATCCATCACATGTGATAGATTACAGCACGGTGCAGTTGTATAAGGATCTGACTTATGTTGAGGAGCCAGTAGTCATTTTGGACAGGTAGGTTCGTAAGCTGAAATCGAAGAAGATTGCATCGCTGAAGGTTTAGTAGAGTGGTCAACTGGTCGAGGAGGAAACTTGGGAGACTGAGCATAATATGCAGAGCTGATATCCTCATCTTTTTGGCACTTCAAGTATGTTTCTAAACTCGTTGTAGGACGAATTATTTAAGAGAGGGAGAATGTAATGATCTAGACTGTAATTTTGTGTATTTGATCCATGCTCCCCTATTTAATGCTCCCTGTACGTGTGTTTATTGTTATGTGACTTGCAGGGATGGTTGGTTTGGTTTCGAGGATGTTTTGGATTGTATTGGAACACTTAGTTCCTATTTTGGAAGCTTAAGATGGAAGTGTTGGCCAAGTTTGACTTTTGTTTATTTGACCTTGGATCAGAGCTTCAGATCACTTTGGCATTAGTTGGAATTCTTGTTCTGATATTTTTGCACCTGTGAGGTCAGGTCCGTAGGTGCGAGCTCGCTGATGCAGATGACTAGTCGTAGATCGGAGTTAGGGTAGGCATCTTGGTTCTCAGATGCGAAGGACCTTGTGCAAATACAATGGTGCGAATGTGCATCCTTGACCGCAAAAGCAGCTCTGCAAAGGCGAGCTATTGTTACAGAAAAACGGAATATTGGTATTTAAGTGGATTCTGCATCTGCGATGGTTTTTTCGCAGATACGGTGTCGCAAAAACGACACATGAGTCGTAGAAGCAAAAGTGCTGGGCAGAATATATCTTGAGCGAGGATTTAATTTCATTTATTACATTTTGAGATTGGGAGCTAGGATTTGGCCGCTGTTTGAGGGGATTTTCACTACTTGGATTCGGGTAAGTATCTTTTACTCGAATTTGATTATTATTCACGCTTCCATCCTTGATTTTAGCATTCGAAGGATGAATTTAAGTGAGAAAAATTAGGGATTCTGTCAAAACTTTTCTAAAATGAATAATAGGGATTTTGAACCCCGGTTCGGAGTTAAATTTGGATGAAATTTGTATGGTCTAATTTATATTCAAATAGGTGTTCGGGATTTGTAAATTTTGTCGGGTTCTGAGAGGCGGGCCTGGGTTGACTTTTTGGATGACTTTTAGATTTTTGATAAATTTATATTACTAAGTTGTTTTTGGCTAGCTTGACTCATCCGGTGGCCGATTTGAGGGGAAAGGGCTTGTTTGAGCATTGATTTGGCTTGTTTGAAGTAAGTTTCGCACCTATCTGTATGTGAGGAATACCTCTTAGGATTTGGCCTTAATTGCGTATCCGTGCTATGTAAAAAGTAACGTGTACATGAGGTGACGAAAGTGTGCACGACGGGTGCTATGTGTGGCTTATGACCAGGTTACACCATAGGCTATTAATATGCCTTAATTTGATGATGCAATCTATAAGAAACATGCGTAAACCACTTTGTGACTACATGATCATGATCTCTACAATTGACTTAGTCACAGTCATGCTTTATTGTTGAACACTCCTCCGCACTTTTATGTTATTGTCATGTCCTTGTGTACTTTGTTGATAAGTTGTGAGCTTATCTCTTGATGAGACTTTGGTATTATTGTTTTGTAATATTGCGGCACATATGGACATGTTGTGAGGGTTGTTGTTGTTGTGTGGAGTATAATGGTATATTTCACTGTTGTTGTTATGTAGAGTATAGGGGCAGCATTTCACTGTTGTTGTGTCGAGTATATGAGTGGCATTTCATTGGCAAATAAGGGTGGCAATATGCGCATGGCGAAATAAGTCAGGCATTTCATTTTTATGTATATGCATAGAGATAAGGGTGGCATTGTTGATGGTGTTATGTGATGATTTGGGGTTGTCTTTCTTGATTTTCTTTATGTGTTGAAACACGGTTGATATTTTGATTTCTCACATGTTTTTTAAAAGTTTCCGTTTTGTGTTTTAATGAGATGTTAGTTTTGACATGCTATTACATGCCCCACTCCTTTGATGATTTGTTGACTAAAATGCATTTTCCACATTGAGTTGTCATCACATGCTCTATGAGATGGTTGACATTGTTTCTTTTCCTTATATATTCTATTACTAGTTATTGATATATTGCGGAGGTTTTTTACTAGTGAGTAATACATGACTCGAACCTTGTCACTACTTCATCAGGTTAGTCTTGATACTTACTGGGTACTAACCGTGGTGTACTCATACTACACTTCTGCATATTTTTGTACAGATCCAGGTATAGGAGTCAATGGAATTAGGCAGTGAGGGCTACCGTGAGGATTCAACGTAAAGCTGCATTGACCGTAGCAATCCCTTGGAGTATTTATGAAATTTTGTTGTTTATAGTTTGATTTTGTTCAAAAACTAATTTGAAGATGTAGTTGGATATGTAATTTATTTCGGATTTGATATTTGTAAGTTTATTTCATTCATGTTTAAAAAAGATTCATAATCATAATTATATAGGAATAAATGTTCCTATATCTAGTTAAAATAGGTTTTCACTATTATAAATAAAGTTGTTGCTAGCTCATTTTTGTGTGGAGAGCAAATAAAAAATTATAAAGATCATTCAGAGATTTAATAAATTATTTTCCTTCATATTGGTATCACGGCTTCTAAGATCTTGAGAGAGAATCAAGTAGTTTTTCCTGCCGATAGGCGGCGTTAGCAAATATGTATCACCTGTCTGGGCAATGATTATGTTGGAAAACATCAAGCCAATAATATATTCATGTAATCTAAGAAGGAAGGAAAAATATTACTAGTTAAAATAGGTTCAAACAAATATGATGTGAGAGGAAGAAACTCTTCTCTAAAAGCTGGAGAGAATGTAAAAAACAGTTGATTACAAGTGATTCAACAATTAGATGTTGGTGACGAAGTGCATCAGTGAAAGTTGAAGACAAGTTGTCGTTAACAAAATTGGGTCTTGGTGACCAAGAGCATCAACTATCAGAAGTTGGAGATAAGCTATCACGACCCAAAATCCTACCTCAAGGCCGTGATGGCGCCTAACCAAACTTGTTGTGCAGGCCAACTCAAAAATAACAGATAAAGTCCATTTTTATTATTTAATAGAGTAACACCACAAGCAAGGCCTAAACACGACCAATAGAATACGCCTCCAAGGCTAGGTGGCACAAGCAAACGAGCAACTATACAAATGAGATCAAGTCTGTGTACATATCAAGCTGTCAGAAGTATGATAAGACAGAAATACATAGAAGGAACAGGGACTCGGGAACTGCAAAGTAGATATATGTAGTGCAGCTCACCCCAAGTCTCTGTGCTAACTCCTAGTCAATCCGTAAGCTCTACTACGACCAACATGAGGATCTGCGCAAAATGATGTAAAAGCGCAGTATTAGTACACCACAGTCGGTACCCAGTAAGTATCAAGTCTAGCCTCGAAGAAGTAGTGGCGAAGCTAGATGCATCTGGATACTTACCGCACAAGTAAAATAATAAAATTAATAACTGAAGCAATAGGTAATATCATGAATGTTAAGAATAACATATATCAACGGATAAGCATGATTCAGTAGCACAGAAATAACCCTATTACTACTCGGATATGACAATAAAAGACATCATACTCAAATAACGGAGCTGGGACGGATCTGATATGACTTAAAATACTCATGAATAATAAGAAAGCATGCTTAATCGGTACAAGATCCATGTACCCCGATACACAATTCATGTATCACAGAACCTGATACAAATCCACGTATCGACCCGGCACAAAAACCCATGTATCGATCATGCATAATGGGCTCAAAGTAACATGGGTTATCACCTGACTCTGGAGATAGATCCAAATCCAAGCGCAAGTGGGGTGTAATAGCTCCCTCATAAATCAATCTGATCATCATGTCAAATGTTCCATAATAATATTTCACTGGCACGCTTACCCTTCATGGTAGCTCCTCAGTCCAAATCACTTCTCTATTATTGAAAATAAATGTATATACTCAAGAATCATGGATAGAAGATGCACAAGGATGTAATAAATATCATTCGGATATGTGCTCATGAAATCTCTATGTAACTACAGATAATTATGCCTTTCAACATATCAAGAATAAGTTCTCATGCCTTCACAGTTAGTCATAAGCCTAGGCATGATTTCTAACATAATAATAGAGCAAACGCAGTCATATAAGCTAAATAAATAATGATTCAAAAGAGCACATAGTCAAACAAAGCATGAACTATTCCAATTTCTCACCCCCCCCCCCCC